>OMLM01020789.1:96423-125983 GCA_900302695.1 Helostoma temminkii | reverse complement strand
GGAAAGGCAAGAGAGAAAAGAGAAGCAACAACAGGACACGTACAGCTCAGAGGCTGGGGATAGCTGCAGAAAGGTACAAATAATACAAATTGACAAGCAGTGGTGGCCTATAAATAGATAGGGAGGGGAGAGCAGTTCACTGTATTAAGGGAGGTCCCCCAGCACTCTGAGCTCAATCTTACAGTGAGAGAGGGTGTCTGCCTCCTGAACCTGAACTGGGAGCTGGTTCCACAGTAGGGGAGATTGATAGCTAAAGGTTGTTTGTGTCAGATATGTCCAGAGTACAATCAATAACAATCAACTTTCCAATTGTCATTGAACAGATCACCCTGGAATAGCAACATACCATCAACATAAAAGTTCTCAGTCATATTTTTGTAGAGTGACAAAAAGTCAAGTCACTTGTAAGGCGGCTGGTGGTCTCATAGCTACGTTTTTCTGACTCAAAATAAGTGACAGTCACCATTCAGCTCCCACTCTGCAGGGTTTTAGCATATAATAACGTGATTGATTTGTGTGGACGAGTTTGTGGAGTCGACCAGTCAGACATTTGTCAGACACACAGTGGTGAGCTAAAATGTAATGAGTAGGCAGGTCTGTGCCTCTTTAGTGCTCCGATTAAACAGTAGATACTCAATAAAAGGTCTCCTCACCACTTCACATGCAGTCAGATGCCCTGCTGTACGACGATCATCACATCTGGAATCTGATTAACTGAGTCTCTGGGCTATCCCTCCAGTTTTTCATACACTAGATGTCAGATAAATAAATTGATTTATTTGTGAACTGTAATAATCCAGTTATGTTTGTCCAGTCCTTACTCTTATTTGATACTGTATTTTTAACAAAAACTGCTGCAGCTTCATACCTGTCTCTTTCAAATGCTGCTAACAAATGGCCTCCTCTCACAATAGCTTCTAATTTAACCCCTGAGCACATATATTTTTCTTCAGGGAGCCGTCAACTTACCATCAACTGCAGCCATTAATACAATATGAAATGAGCTAGTTAGCAGTAAAACAATGTAGTTTAACCTCTTGATAGAAGTGATAACATTTTAATTGTGTTTGTGATGTATGACACCCAGCCATATGGCGTGCCAGGGTCCTTGTGTAAGAGCATATCTGTGAAAAATAAGCCCTGTCAGGCCAGTTGACTGCTTGTTTAAAAATCACTTTAATGCTTGTAGTTGGTGACAGCCCCAGTCATGTAATAAATGATTTGTTAGGAAGAAAAATCTTTCCTACATCGTCCTTTTTTCCTCTACGTTTTGTTCTCTGATGTTTTGTGGTTGTAAAAAAAGAAGAAGAGGGAAAGCGACAGATGACAAATTGTGAAAAACACAGCGGTGATCCTCCGCTAAATGTTTTAGAATGAGAAAAACTGAGAATTAGCAGGTGGGTAATATATCACAGAGCTACATGGAGTCTAATCAGGATCCCAGCTGGAGGCATACTATAGCTGTGCTCTGACCCTGTGAAATGACTTTGTCCTCTGCCTCATCATCAGAAGGTTAGGGGATCAAAAAGGAAGTAATTTTTTGGCTCTTCCAAAACAATACTGTGGATGTAATTAGCATTCTTCTGATAGAATTCACACAGCACGTCCCAGAGTTGGGTGTGAAACTGTTCACCTCCTAATCAGATATCTGCCCTGTAATCAGGAGACAATATTAATGACCTGTGTTAAATAGCAAATACTCAGTCTGCTCCATCCATTTGCAGTCTGATCACACTGCTTCAACCACTGACATACATTTATTTCATAAATCATAATTTTTTGCCTGGAATTATGCAACATATTATATACTTATTATACAACGACTTTCTATGGTCTTACATTTGTAGAGGGTTTTAGTGTTTACTATAGGGAACCTGTCTGTCCTGTGAAACTTAACAGAGCATGAAAGTAATAATGAAGCACTGAATAATTAATGTAGATTGATAACATATCTTATTTGGATTACCTCCAGCCAGTGGTTGTCAAGCTGAAGTTAGGTTTAGACAGGTCTTTCTGTTTGTCCTCAGGTTTCACTGGAAGAGCATGTATCCTGTAACCCTGTGGCCTGTTCAGCAGGAGACGAGATTTCCAATATTTTTTCTCAGAAATTGAGCTGAAGTCAAAAGCTCTCTGAAGTAGCTGGGTTTAACAGATGAGAATTTTAAAGTACCGTATATTCACTGCAGTCTCCCTTAGTTTCCCACAGAAACACAGATATCAAATCTCATACATGCTGTGTTATAGTTAAAGACTTATGACAATATGAGAGAAATATCTATAAAGAGTCACAAACCTACAGCCCCTGAAACCTGGTTTACTGATATCTTAAGGCTTCATTTAGATGGACTTTGCATTAAAACAATGCAGGAATCTAGAGGACAGCATTTGGTAGAGGCTGTTGTTTTTATTCATAGGTGTGACAATTAAATATGATCCGGGAAAACCCAACTGAAAAGATGAAATGTGTCTTTTAATATCTTAAACACCAAACATAGCACGTGGCTTGTAGTACTCACTGACATGATCATACAACACTGGCAGGTTATCCTATAAAGCAACTGCTTCATTTTTGTCACAAACTCTATAGGCAAACAGCAGAAAGAGGGCGTTCATGTTACAAAATGATCCAACTGATTATGTCCTATTGTGTTACAGAAAACATTAAACCTAAGCTTGTCTTCGCACATGATGGCATAATTTTGCCAGAGCCCATGTGATGCCAGTACTGGCGGCATTAAACATCTTTCTACATGAGTGAGGAGAGCTGCGTTTTTCACACTTTGTGAAATAGTGTGTGAACATGACCTTATAATCAATAGCTCTGCATATCTGCTACAACATGACTGTGTGGGGGTGTTTTGATAATGTTTGATTGACAGTGCTGGTAACAGAAGCAAAACACTCTACAGCTGTCATTAGATTTTGATGCAAACATTACTTAACCAGAATTGATTCACAGAAATGGATAAAATCACCTTGTTTCAACTGTAAAACTATAAGATTAAAATAAATTTATGAGTCTGGAGAGTTTTAACTATCAAAACTCTCTAAACTTTGCTTTGGGATTGTTTGCGACTTTGCTCACAGTAAAAGGTGATTAAAATATGTTGTCAAGGCCTTTCAACATTTAGGTGCAAATGGGTTTTGTTGGGGGAAAAAAACATGTTTAATTCACTCTTTTTCTTTTTATGTACACTGTAACTCTAGCACTATACCTACAGAGCAGTGGAATTTTTGCACCTCAGTTTTTCTTGTTAGATTTACTAAAAAGAAAAATTTAGTGTCCTTGGTTATTTTAATTGTCCAACATGAAGGTTGTTGATTTCTGTGTTATTATAAGTTGATCTTGAATTCTAAAAGTATTTAAATGAGTAACCTTTTAATGTGAAAGATGTGTCAGACATATTGTTAAAAGAGGGTTGCAAAAGAGACATTGGATTTATGCTTCTCTTTTAACTGTGCTCTATTTTAGCAACACTTGAACCACTTTGCAAACACTGGGCCTCAAGTATTTATGAAGTATTTATGAAGAAATGTCTTCATAAACCCCTTTAACACTGTTTGTTCGAAGGTTCAAACATTCACCAATGTTATGTTACGTAATATTTGTTCTTGGGTAAGAACAAAATTATGCACATTTCAGTGTTGATAGTGTGTGCAAAATAAGTGGTTATTGCATTTTCGTTGTATCTACAGTTACATAATATTATAGGATTGAAATTATATCATATTTTTATCATTAATAGTTTAAAATAATTATTCCCATTTCTTCAAAAAATGTCAGGTTTTCTAAATTAAGAATTAATAAATACTACACTTGCACTTCAGTTCATCACCATGAAACTGTTCCACTTCCCCCTCAGCAACCACCACAGTGTCCTGATCCACTCCTGGTACCGGACTGTTGAGTCGCTCAGCTCAGATAAGTCTGGGCGAGCCTGTCCTCTGAAGTAGACATGAGCCATTTTCCCTTCATCAGTTGTGTATGCGAGTTATTCTGTATCCACTGCTTAAGCTACTAAATGTGAGGCACGTTTGCAGTTCACTTTGTGCATCGCTGTCTATGCTTCAGAACTCAGAGTCCACAGTGATCCACCATCTCTTACTTCTCTTTCGGCTTCTGTGTAAAACTCCTGTATGTGTTCTCACTACTCTGCAGATTCCTGCGGGGCATTTCCCTAAGCTAAACAGACATACCTAGAATGCACTTTCTACTTAAGAAGATCTCTGATCCACCAAGATGAGAATGAAGTTATGATCAAAATCAGCAATTTAACAACACGTCATGGGAACAACATAGATTTGGGGACTTTTCTTAAAAACAAATTTAAGAAGAAACTTTGGGCCTCATTCACCAATATCTTCCAATAAGTCCTTTTTATTGTCAGCATTTAGCTGAGCTGTTGTAATGTTCCTTCAGGTGTAAGTTGTGTCTTTTTAATATCCATTTTTGCATTAATTTTCCTTTAAAAGATTGTGTTTCACTCTTCTTTGTCCCCAGACATGGAACTCGATGTGCAGGAGAAGTTGCAGCTGCAGCCAACAACGGTGTGTGTGGTGTAGGTGTGGCCTATAATGCTAAAATTGGAGGTGAGTGCAGCACACCAATAGTATTTTTATCTGAGAACAGTATTTAATAAAAGACATATCATTTATATGAGTCTAGTGTTATTTAGACACAAACACAACATAAAAGTGAGTTTATTTCAACTAAGATTCCTTTAGTCTGAGACCTGAATAGACCCAGTAATTGATTTAAAACCTGATATCCACAATGATTTTGGGGTTTTTTGTTTTTTTTGTTGTTTGTTTGTTTTTTTTGGACCATTTCCACTGACTGACTCCCTATTGTTCAGATGCATGAGTGAGAGTTTGCTGCAGAGAGACACAACAGTGGGCAGTGAGTTGTCCTTGATCTGTTGCCACTTAAAAGAATAGCTTTTGGTCATTTTATGTTTTATTTTTTTCTGCAAGTGAGTAAATCACAAATGTGAGTGAGCCTCTAAAAGAGTATTACTGTCTTGTCTGAAGATTTAAACAACCAAACAACATCTTCAAGAAATTACTCAGATCATATCTCATCACCATATAAAGATTTGATACCTAGTGTAAGCTTTTATTAAGATGAATATACTATATTATTAGTATATATACGAATATATAACTTAATTCTAACCAGCACACATTATAACTCATCTCACCTTTATTTGCCTGAAGCTCAAGTCTTGTAACTTCCAGCTGCATTAAAAGCTACTTTAGTTTTTCAGAAGTTTTGTTGAGTCCTGTGTGATAAAGCAAGAAAGTAAATTTATTTTTTAATCGTGTAGAAAGCTGTAAATCATGTGCCTAAAAATGGTCACATTACTGCCCAGTAACTCTTGGGCAGTAATAAAGCTGTCAGCATTGCAGTAATGCATTAAGAATGAAGATATGTAGAGAGATTTATTTAAATGAAATCTGAGATTAGAAAATATTTCTGAAAGGTTTTTTTCTGGTGAACATTTTTGCTTGATGAAAGTATTCCAGGGAGGCTTTTAGTAACTTTTGTCACCAAACAATCTGTCATTGACACAATGGCAGCCAACAAGACTCAGTGGAGCTTGTGGAGCCCAGAGCAGTCCCGTTCACAGATGTTACTCATAACTCTCCTTCTTTGTCTTCATTACCATTCATCTCCCAGTGGAACCACGCATTGGACCCGTTCTCATAAATTACTCCTCTGTGAATCTGTTCACGTCATAGGGTCAGTGGATTGTTTATAAACAGCTGTGCTTTGCTCCCCAGTACCCATGTGTGTGTGTGCACATGTAATCACAAGCAGCAATGTTTGTGGAGGTGCCTAAATGTGTGTATCCTCACTGAGCAATGATTACTGATTAGTGTTTGAATGCTGTAATTGACCATGCTTGGCTCAATCTGTGTTTCCTTACACCTACTGTACCTGTTTTTCCTTCAACAGCACAGACACACACACAGACACACACACACACACACATTCTTTCTTGCTGCCTCTGACTTGTTGGCGCTTCAGGGAACTTGCACAGCAGTGTCTTAATAAGAAACCAGAGAGCCACAGGAAGTTGATGAGAATTGTTATAACAACAATTAACATTACTGTTCCACTGCAGCCCATGCACAGTGGTCACCAAGCAAACATTGTACTTGTTTTTGTCACATGTTTACCTCAGTTAAGTTTTTGTCAGGTTACTCAGTATTCAAACCTGTGTTAGGGCGAAACCCCACACCAACAGAGTAATTACTGCTTTGGCTACATCCCTATTGGCATGTGTTTGTGCCTGCAAGGCCAGGTAGGTTGTCTAGAATGGATTATTGAAGTCTTAATGTGGATGTAGTGAGCTGTAGTGTTACCTCTAATGTCCAGGGGTCCTCTCCCAGTAATGTACCTTATTTGGGGGTGGTTCATTTCACGCCTCTCTACAGCCATTAATGTTCAGAGGATTGATCTGAGGTTGCTCACTTCAAAGGCTCAGACAGGCTTGCGTTCAGGTATGATGAAAGGTGACATTTGGTGCTACCCTGTGGACACACCAGTCTGTTGAAGGCTCTGTAAACTCTCATCTCATTTAGATCTGTGTCAGTGTGTGTATGCCTGTCTTTTCCTCTTCTGCAGCACGTTAGATCTGTCTATTTGTCTTTTCTGTGTGTTCAGTGGGGTCAAGAAATGACCTTTCCTAGTTTAACAACCAGCTGGGTTTTTGTGCATGTGATGTATGTGAGTAAAATAGTGTATATGTAACTGTCAGTGTAAGATCTATAGCTGAGGCTTTGTACACTTACTCATTAAAAGTAGAACTCTTAGAAGTCTTTGGTTTTTCCTGTGAAGTCTTTTGTTTTTCAGATTTTTCTTTTTTTCTTTTTTTGTGGCAGAAGATAAAATGGGAAAATCTGCAGGCTGGTCGATTTCTTTCAGTCTGTTCATGACAGGTTTTCCCATCTTCTTTATCTCATGCCGTGTTTTTTCCCTCAGGTTTTGGCACCTCTCCACCCATCTGAAGATGAAATGCATACACTCACTATCACTTCACCTTCTGTCATTCTGTCACTCTAGTCTCTGGTAACCTTGCATGTTCATTTTACAGGCGTCCGCATGTTGGATGGGGAGGTGACAGATGTGGTGGAGGCCCACTCTCTCAGCCTCAACCCTCAGCACATCCACATATACAGCGCCAGCTGGGGGCCAGAAGATGACGGCAAATCACTGGATGGCCCTGCCAAGCTGGCTAAAGAGGCTTTCCTCCAGGGAATCACCAAGGTCAGTCAGAGCATAGGTTTTGACTTTTAATCTACGAATTCCTTTCCTGTTTGACATTTCACATCACTATCAAACTTACATCTGCTCTTTAAAGGAATTGCTCAGCATTTTAGGATATACTCCCAAACTACTGCTTCTTTGATGTGAGTCATATAGGAAAGTTGGTCTGTCTGGTTAGCGTCGCCAAGCATGAACCCTGACTCTGTCTAAAAGTAACAAAACATGTCTACAAGCATCTCTAAAGCTTGTTTGTTTAATACGTACCAAACCAAATTGTAAACATTTTCCATAATGCTTAATTCTAGTTGCATGGCAACAATAAGTGGTTGAGATTAAATTACAGAAGGGTTGATGTTAAGCATTAGATAATAGCTGTTTAGGATTACACACAAATCAACAGTGAAACAGATTGTTCACATTTTTCCACCTATTGTGTATTAATATTTAATGGGAGAATTTCTCTCTGAGATGACTGAATGTAGAGAAGGGCAAGCTCAAGGTGAGTTTGTTAATTGCCCTCTGATTAGTTGGATGGAGTAAAACTTTAAAGACTACTGCGCATTATCTAAGGCTAATGTCATCATTACTCACGTGTCAGCATGCTACATCAAAGGAACTAAACGGATCATCTAAATGATACATGTGAGATGGGACGATATAGAAACGAAGCAACAGTCACTGATGCGGAACAACAGTCAGATTCAAAGGCTGCGGTAATTGCCGTATAAGTGAATGAAACTGCAGATTTTCTGTGGAAAAGAATGATTTATATATCACATCCCGAAGTGGGAAATGCTCCACACATCACGGTGTGTTAGTGAGGAAAAATTGCCTGACAGCAGCACAACAGGGCTTTTCTGGTTCAGTGTGCGTTGTCCTGGCAGTGAGATAACCCTTGGCATTGAATTGTTATCGTCTGGCCTCAGTAACCTGCAGCAAAGGCAGCACCAAGTCATATATCCAGTTTTAAGGCTCCAGTTCTAGACAGAAACATAGTTAGACCAGCAGCATATCCTTCCTGCTGTGCAGAGTTCATTAGTGAGATGTAGGAATGCATTGAGAAAATTAAATAGATAACAATTTTTAAAAACTCAACAAGAGCATTGAAAGTTTGTGTTGGCCAGTTCCCTCAGTACACCGAGCTTAACATTTCTAATCCTGCCAGAGAAAACAGTGTTGCAGTAACACGGATAAGGAGGCAAAGATTCCAGTATATTTTTTGAGGCTGTGAAACCAAAGTACTGAAACTGATGATGTGACGGGATTTTGTTTTTAAAAAGCCAGAACATTCAAGCAAATACAGATTGGAACAGACAGTCAAGCACTGACTGAAAATAGCATGTTCCTTATTGTGTGGTTTTGTGGATCTGTGGGCTAAACGGTATACATCTTTTTTCTTTCAATATGTTAATTAATTTCTTGCCATTAACTCTTTCATTGTTCTTGCTCTCTATATGTGGGATGTAAAAGAGCTTCCTCCATTTTCTTTTCTTTCCTGCACTATATATATTTCTTAGTTGTTTTGTTCTCTAAATTGAATATATATCTTATCCACCCGCTTTTGTTCAAGAGAGTAGGTTGGACAAAAAAAAGATTTAATGTTTTAGGTTTATTCTAAATGTCACAGTGTCTGTTGGTCCTTTCACACCTACATATTCAACTGTATTTCTTTAATTTACTTTGAAGTGGCTAGGAGTGATAATCGCTAATAGGAATATGTTATGTGAGTAAATCATGCCTTAAAAGTAATTACTCGATTTATTTGGCACTTTCTATAAAACACTCAGATAATGCTTTGCTGAAGATAAAATCGTAGACAAAACCACAATGAAGTCTGACAAAAAAGAAAAAAAAAACTATATAGTTTACAAGACAAAAAGCATAATAAAACATGACAGCAAATGTAAGACTAATTAAAGCCATTTTTAAAGATGTCTGTAAGACTTTAAGAAAAGGACACTGTGATGGCTCTCTACCCAGAGGCTATTTCAGAACTCTGGAGCCCTGACAGCAGATGCCCTGCTGCCCCGTGTCTCTGTCTCCAGCCTGGCCCTGAGGGCAGTCAGTAACAACTGGTCAACAAACTCCAGGCTACAGTCTGCAACATATTGAGAGAAACAAGGTCAGCAGTGTAGGATGGGAGCACACCAACCACCTCCTTTAAAACAAGCAGTAAAACTTAAAAATTGATTCTGAAGGCCATAGATAACCAAGCCAAAACTGAGAAAATGTGAACCATGGCAGCTGTGTTTTATACAAACTGACATCAGTCCATCAATTTCTGGGTTATCCCAGCAAATAAAGAGTTACTGTGATCAACTAGTGACAAAGGGCGTGTTTATTAAAATGTGTGTTTTGGAATGTTTGGAAATCCAGCAATCTAATCTGACACCGCTTGTTAAAAATGTTGTAATTTGAAATTGTAATTTCTATCATCTGGATGGCGAGTAATATACTGTATGTCCAGTGCAGCATGTGCAGTATATTTAAGTAGCATACAGTTTCACTGCCAGACCCTACATTGTCGTTTAACAGGCCCCTAAATTACACTCAGCTCGAACGGATTTAGTAATTACATTTCTTCTGGTTGCTATCTGATGTTCTGCTGCATAAGTTGCCCGACATTATGATGTATTAATAAGAGCTGTGCCTACAGCGTTTTAGTGTTTCTGGAAGAAGGCAAATAAGTGACAAGGCATTTAAGCAGTGAGACAAACAGCTTTTTTACACTTCAACTCTTGTTAGTGTTTTTCTCGTAATCCTATGTTACAGCTGTGAATATGAATGTATATACACATACTTTAGTTTACTGTTTTGTAGGTTTAATTTTAAATGGGTAAAATTCCCCAAAAAACATACATATTAACCCATAATAAAAGTAAAAGTGAAAACACACTTTTAACATTTTTTTTTTAAATATGAAGAAAGTATTTTTTGTGTATCCAAGAATACAGTTGAGAGACAGATGAGCTAAGCCAAATCCAGTCAAGTCCTAGAAAGCACAGCACCTGAGGCAAGGGCGATCGTTCACTATTCGGTACAACAGTGACACATACATTCAAGACAATGCTGGAGTGGTTTGTGACAAGTCTCTGACTGTCCTCGAGAACACAGAGAACATCTGTGAAGAGACCTGAAGATGGCAGCTCACAGATGCTTACCATCCAGTCTGACGGAGCTTGGAAGGATTTGTCAGGGAGAATGTGGTAAACTGTCCAAATCCAGGTGTGAGGAGCTTTAGGAGACCAAGAAGATTTAAAACAGAAATTTCAGCCAAAGGAGCTTCGACAGAGTACTGAATTAAGGGTCTGAATACTGTTGTAAATGGGAGATTTAAACATTTGATTGTTATTAATATTTGTTAATGTTTCCCATAAATATGTTTCCAGTCTACAGCACAGTAAATTGTGAATACTTTCTGAGGACGTTTTCTTTCTGGGCCACAGGGACGCAATGGCCTGGGATCCATCTTTGTATGGGCTTCGGGTAATGGAGGCCGGGAGCAGGACAGCTGTAACTGTGACGGCTACACCAACAGTATTTACACCCTGTCCATCAGCAGCACCACGCAGTCCGGCAACGTGCCGTGGTACAGCGAGCCCTGCTCTTCCACCCTCGCTACCACCTTCAGCTCTGGAAACCCAGGGGAGAAACAGATAGTGAGTGTACACTTACACACACTGAATACACTTTTTTTGTGTAGGATTGTTTTTATACTTTATGCAGGAACTGCATAAATCAATACCAAAAATAACCATATATTTTTTTACTTTTCATTGGCTTTACCCATCAACATAAAGTTGGTGCTGGTACTTCCAAAATGAACCATTTTACATACATACACATTATTCTTGCCTCTTTCAAATCAAAAATCTGCATCAAACTGTCAGAATCAGAGTGACTGATGTGCAACACACAATGTTTTAAAACCGACAAATTTTGAGAGATGGCGCATCATTCCTTCAAGCCGTTTGTCAGCTGAGGAAAATGCTTGCCTCAGGAACACAGAACAACATAAAACAACCATAAATCTGCCATTCCGTCCAAAACACACCTGAGGCATGCTGCAGGCAACCAAATGCGGCTCATCAAATGGGAATTGAAATCATTTCGGAATATACAGCTGCCGTGGCTTTGTATTGATGCTTTAGCAGGCAGAAGCTTTCATTTGTTGTGTCTGGTAATTCATGCAATTTTCCTTTGTCCAAAACTAGTATTTATGTTCCCATTGTCAGATTTTTGTGTTGGAACATTTCTGTCTAGACTGTCAAATTACAATGAGAGGAAGGTTACAACAAAGCCAATGAGCAGGTTTGTTTAATGGACAGATTTGGTTACCTGTCGTCTGTCGGCCAAAAAGCAAAATAAACACATATCACAGTGTTCACTAATGCCTCTCAATGAAACTGGTTTTATCACTGTACAGCAGATTATTGAAAGTGTATTTTCTCAACCTGTAGTTTTTTTAATTGTGCAATTAAAGGGCTGCTTGTTAATGTGTTATTGGTTGGGTTTATAACATTGTAAAATTACAACTAGTCAGTCTGGGGCTGCCACTACGTATTGTTTGAATCTGCAGGTTATTTTTGGGTCTTAATCAGATAATAACTGTAAAAATGTCCATCATAAGATCATATGCTTACAATACTGAGAAGGTCTTCACACTGAAGAAGCTGGAACAAGCAAATATTTGAAATACCATTTAGTAAATTCAATTATCGTACTTAAATACTGCCACAGAAAAACTGTTTTTTTATCAATTAATGAATCAGTGAATATAGTAAAAACAATATATGAATTGTTGTGTATAGTTTTATCTAGCTGTGACTTTGAACAGTTGGCCAGTGCAGGTACCTGCCCTCCTTTTGTTTACTCCTCTGACACACAGACATCTTTCTGCAGATTATGGCTATTAGTTCCACAATCTGTTGGGCCAAAATCTGCAAACCAAGAATCAGTCCCTAACCTTCGCAGCTCGCCGTGCCCTCTGGCTTCTTTATAATTTCTGACATGTCCTCACCGTGACCTAGACAGGCCTCATTAACTTTCTGGCTCTGACGGAGACAGAGAGCAGAGATGTACCCGGAGTGCACACACACTTTGTCTCACCAGCACCTGACCTGGCTGTGCTGGTTTGGCTGACATTCACTGTCCTGACTGTGACCCTTTGGCAGGTTTCCACAGATTTGGGATTGAACTTATGAGCTCATTCTCCTCCCTCATTGGCCCCTCCCTCGTCTAACACTCATCTTCCCTTGCCAGCCTCACTCACACTGAATAGGGAAACTTCATGTGTCATTAACTGTGCTTCTTTCTGTGTTTCTCTGCACTTCTTTCTCTTCTGTTTCCAAGGTGACCACTGACCTGAGGCAAAAATGTACTGACTCTCACACAGGGACGTCCGCTTCGGCCCCACTAGCTGCTGGGATCATCGCTTTGGCTCTTGAGGCCAAGTGAGTAAGAGTAGCACAGCTTCCTCATATAACTATAATAGTTGTTTTGTAGTCGTTATGCTTTTTTACAGTAGAAAACCATACAGCATTTTTACATTTTTATTTTATTGTAAATTGTCGATTTAGTATACTCCACTGTGCACGTGTGGGAGGTGTGTGTCTGTGTGTGGACCCACATCTGTTTCTGCACTCTTACGTCTGGCAGTTGGCCTAAAATCCAGCCCAGAAGTTCGTTCCTCAGCAAATTAAGCTTCTGATAATCAATTAATTAAAAAAGACAAATCAGCAGCTACAGCCCACACAGACACTGGAATACCTGACTCCAAGTTTCTGTCAGCTTCTCTGGTGTGTTCTCTGTTGTAGTTGTATCTTTAGTCATATCTTATGTGTTAATTCCTTTTGTCAGTCAGCTGTCCTTCACTCTGCATAGTTCTCCTCATTTCCACATTAGTGATTAGCAGACAGGTGTCAAATCAAATCCAGTACTTTCAGTTCAGGTGTACATCCTCAGTGTCCTAGGTTTATCTCAGCACTGTCACCACTCATATCACAAGGGAAGGTATCATGAAGGTACAACCTGACAGCTGACGTTTGCACTATCTAGACTATCTCTCACTTTCAACGCCAAACTAGAGTTACTATTTGTCAAAGAGCAGCTCTCCCTTGTCTGCACCCCTCCTGACAAGCAGCAGTAATAACATGGTAGCTAAATTTTATGATTTAGACAATGCTTGAAGTCATGGAGACAGAATCAATTAAGTTGTTGTGTGTTTGGGTTTCCTGCTGTTTTATTATTTTATCCTTGCTCTTTTCTGAGATGACATTGAGGCTTGTCCATTAATAACACATGAGAGGATGTGAGACGTGAATGTTGATGCGGAGCGTGGCAGAGGTGATGTGCAACAGTGCAATGCCGTGTTTCTATTTCAGTTGTCTATGGTGTTGCACTCAGTAAGCACCATGATTCATGGTTTGATTATAACCCACAGAGCTGTTTTGTCATTATTGGTGACTCAAAGGTTTCACTGTAAAAGGCTTCTTTGCTTTGTCCTGTAATAAATCTATATTAAAAAACATGTTATTGGATTTCTACTATGCAGAAGGTGACCCCCTTCCCCCAATCCCAGATCTCATTACAGAGACACAGTGCTCCATGGTATTGTATCCACTGTTTTACTGTGTTTCTTTCATGAAAATAGGTAATGACATTGCTTTAATACGGGCGACTTACACTGGTGTTAAAAATCCTAATGTGAGGCTTTACTTTTGTTATGGTTGACTGACACAGTATATTAAATGGCTTCCTCTACATCTCAGCATAATAATTCAGAAATGTATGGTCGTCTTTACTGTATAAGCTCAGCTGGATCCCATTTCATATGTGTATACACATTCCTGACCTTTTTCATGCCCTGTGGCTCCTCACGTTTCCTCTGTGCATAGTTGTACAGTTGAAGTCAGCGAAACCTGAGTTATCTCTTAATGCGCTTAATGTAGGAAGTAATAACTTCAGCTATTACATGACAGAAAGTCAGTGCAGTTACTCTGCTTTCCTTCTTGTACCTGTGCAGCATGAACCTGACCTGGAGGGACATGCAGCATCTGGTAGTGAGAACGTCTCGACCTGGACGCCTTAGCGCTGGGGACTGGAAAACCAATGGAGTGGGACGCAGAGGTAAATGCTAGCTGGTATAAATCAAGCACAGAGCGCATTGGAAGGTTTTATGTGTGTGAGACATTATTACATTGAGACATTATTACCATGCAGATAATAATTTGTTTTAGAAAACAAAACTTATTTCCCTCAGATACAGAAACTTTGTTCTGTCACTGTTCTGAAACCTTTGGACACTTTTCCTTGCTCAATCTGTCAGAGTATTACAGTTTTCTGATCAAAACGCTGGGGTAAAACTGGCCACTTATTGTTTCTAGGCTGATCCTTCATTAGACTGTCAGCTATTAAGGAATCAGGGAAGCACCAGGAGAAAGTAGTTTATACAGCTTAGGACGCATGCCTGCTTTTTTGGATCTTCACAAAATCCTGCATCTCTACTTAGTTATCATTGTAATCTTACTAATCTCTGCCTCTAATAAGCAGTGGCTTACTAATTGTCAAAGTTAATAAAAGTTCATGTTATTTATGTATAATAGCATAATCATCTTTTGATTTGCAAGTTACAGTATATGTGCCTGTGTTTCCCTTCAAGAGAAAAGTCAGAAAGCGAATCAGAATCCGAGAAATGTATGTTTTATTTATTCCACAATATGGATAAAGATCTGCACCACATATACTTTAATATTGAGTTTGCCCCCCTTTGGAAGCTATAGCAGCTTCCACTATTCTTGGAAAGCTTTCCATAAGATTTTAGAGGTTTTTTTTCTGTGGCAGCAGCACTGATGCTGGATGAGAAGGACTGGCTCGCAATCTGCATTCCAGGTTATCCCAAAGGTGCTCGATGAGGTTGAGTCCAAGGCTCTGTGCAGGCCAGTCAAGTTCTTTCACACTGAACTCATCAAACCATGTCTTTATACACTGCTCAAAGAAATAAAGGGAACACATAATCATTACAATGTAAGTCCAAATCCATCACACTTCTGGGATATCAACCTGTCTAGTTAGGAAGCAACACTGATTGTGAATCAACTCACTTTTGCATTTTGCTGGTGTCCTCACCACTAGAGGCAGCATGAGGCAGTGTCTGCAACCCACAGAAGTTATTCAGGTAGTGCAGCTCATCCAGGATGGCACATCAATGCGATGGTCTGGGCAGGCATTTTTTTGCAGAGCCGCACAGACCTCTATGTGCTAGCCAAAGGTGCCCTGACTGCCATTAAGTACCAGGATGAAATCCTTTTTTTCACTTTTTTCTGCATTTTGATTTTCATTGTTCATTCTTATGTTATTTTGTTCTCAATGCATTCCCCTATGTAATGAATAAAGATTTTCAACTGGAAGATTTAAATTAATCGAGATCTAGGATGTGTTGTTTAAGTGTTCCCTTAATTTTTTTGAGCAGTGTATTTTTCATTCATGTTGGAATAGAAAATGACCTTCCCGAATCTATTGCCATAAACTTGGAAGCAGCATAGCATTGTCCAAAATGTCTTGTGCTGAAGCATTAAGACTGGCCTTCACTGGAGATAAGTGGTAGGGGTAGTCCATGCCCTGAGAAACACCAAATCATTATCCTTCCAGGTGTGGCCAAATACTTTTGTCCATATTGTGTACGTCGCCATTTTAGTTTACCTTTAGTTCATCAATATTAGTCTTCTCTAAATGTAGATGGGCATCTTGTTTACAGAAAGACAATCAAAACATGTTTGCATGAATCAGTAAAATATGTGGTAGATGATCACACTGAACCAGAGATCTGCCATAAACTGCCATAAAATCAGACAGACTTCCTTGCTGATGTTTCCTTATCTCATCTAACATACAAACGTGAGCACGTCTTGTCCTGCACATTTGCTTGTTGAAAGAACAACCATTCACAGGGGAGAAGTGCACTGCTAACGTTGTTTCCAAGCTAGATAGTTAATTAAGTGCTCAGCCGCAGCACATTAAACAGTGTGTAAAGAACCTGCACGTCTTCTCAGATGTGCTGTTGACATCACACTGACTGCACATGACGTCTAAGCAGCAGTGCAAGTTTGTTTACTTTCTTTCATTGTTCTCCTGTTTTGACTTAGCCTGCCAGCTGCTATCAATCAAACACACACACACACACACACTTCCACAGACCCCTCTAGCCAACAGTTACAAAAAGTAGCATTTCTGATATATCCAAATGTGACATCAGTGGGACTTGTAGTTCCTGAACTTTAGCAGGAGCAAAGTGAAATCATTACTACTGAAGAGATTATGGATATCATTTCTAGGAATGTGGCACAGATATAAAACCATAATATTACTGTATGTATATGTGATGCTATCTCTTCACCACCACCCACGAACGTGTCATTCTCTTCATCCCTCCATCTTTTTCCTTTCACAGTGAGTCATTCGTACGGTTATGGGCTCCTGGATGCTGGTGCTATGGTGGCTTTGGCACAGAACTGGACTGCAGTGGGGCCACAGCACCAGTGTGTTCACACCATGCTTGCAGAACCACGGTTAGAAGTGTGACTTGGAGCTGTGTGTGTGCGTCTGTGTGTGTGTATCAGCGTGTAAACTGCAGTGAGTTCTAGTCTCATTATGAGCACTTGCTGTTCTATCATGTCGCTCAGCCTGATAAATGTCACTGCATTCTCTGCTGAGCTGGGAGGGTTGCTTAAATTTGTAGCACAGAGCTATTGTCTGTGTCTATTTCTGCAGCCACACAACATTAACTGCTCTCCTCTCCACTTGTCAAACCTGCAGAGACATCGGGAACAAGTTGGTGTTCAGCAAGAGTGTGGATGCCTGCTGGGGACGACCAGAGTACGTCAGCTCCCTGGAACACGTTCAGGCTCGCCTCACTCTCTCCCACAACCAGAGAGGAAAATTGGCCATTCATCTCATCAGCCCGCTGGGTACACGCTCCACCCTGCTGTTCCCCAGGTACATATCTATACACACCACAGTGCACACCAATGACCACGCACCCTTTGTCTGTGTTTGCCTCAGTGTCACAAACATTTCCACGGCTAAACTTTGTGGAGAAAAACCCATTTGCATCCTACTGTAGATTAAAAAACACAAATTTAGCATCTATCACCTTTTGTTTTTTCAGGCCCAATGACTTTTCCACAGAGGGATTCAACGACTGGGCTTTTATGACAACACACTCGTGGGACGAGGATCCTCAAGGAGAATGGACCCTGGAAATAGAAAACGTAGCAGCTAATGGGCGTGACTATGGTAACCCCACTTATCATTAGTTGTTGAGTCTGGTCACATGGGACCTACATTCACGCTGGCATTCTCTGTTCCCTTCTCAACTTTTACATATTTTCATGCTCTCTAAGCAGTCTCTCCTCAGTTCTCCTTTATTCTGTCCCCTTCCTTCTCTAATGACACAGTTTGTGCCAGTTTTTGTGGCAGGGGAGCAGCTCTCAGAAGCACATCCAGATTAAAACTTAACAGCTGCTGAGCAGAGGAGGTTTCCTCTGCAAGAAAGTAGTTGGAAACCTTTTGATTATCAAAACATTTGGATTTTTTTTTTTTTTTGACCCTCTGACTGACCTACATTTCCAGGCAACAGTTAACTCGTTTGGTCATAGAGCTTTGCTGTGGCATTGTTTACGCAGACCAGCAGGGAAAATGAGCCGACTGCGTCTCTTCCTCTGTTGATCCTCCTTCAGTGTTATGTTTGGACCACTCAAATCACTTGTTTTCTTTCCTCCCACCTGCATATCCTCTTCTCAACCATTTCACACTGTTCCTTCTCCCAGAAGTGCTAAATTGCAATTCTTATCCACATCTTAATACTCTGCATGTTCCTTATTTCTCTTTCTCTCCTTCTCTCTCAGGTGTGTTGAGTCAGTTCACCCTCATCTTGTGGGGTACTGGACCCAGTGTCATCAACCCCTCATCATCTGATTTCCCTCGGCCGTCCAACAACAGCTGCAAGACTTTCGATGCCCAGCAGATCTGCATTGGTGAGACCGCTGAGGCTTCCCCTGACACACAGACTTGGAACAGTAGCCACTTAGGTTAAATAGGATCATTTGTATTGGCGCTGGAACATCATTGTTACAAATAGACTTCAGGTCAGACTGTGTTGGGTATTTCAAATTCTGAAAAGCGAGTGTTGTGAATACAGATCGCCCATTTACACGACATTCACGCATGTGTTTATCCATGCACTATGAATTTGTACATCGCCATATGTCATATTAGTTAGAATCAGAGTGCGAGACGTATGGAGAAGCAGCAGGGGATATTAAACTTGCCTCAGTGCAAGAAGTGTTACGTTGTCGACTGTGGAAGAGGATGACTCCCTCAGTGAAAAGCAGATGAGGTCAGGAGCTTTTTTCTGCCTCCATGCTTGCAGACAGTTACTTAATGATTCCACACTACTCACTAATTTAGTTCTAATCTACTTTGCAGTAGTTTTCAGTCTTTCCTGGTGCTTTATGTTTCTAATCACCGGTTTTGTAAAGACTTCCTAGGCATTAACGGGAACATTCCCAGAAACTAATGGGATATTTGGTGATAATTATAACACAAAAGAGAACATTATTCGGACGCTACAGCTTCCATTTAATGCTTCAGTAATGTAAATGTTACATACTATTTAACCAATATAAAGAATAGGGCTTAAACCAGATTGGTGAATATTTACATAATCGTTAACTGGATGTTCCTTTGTTCAGTCATTAAGATTTCAGCAGCTTTTAAGGAAATCCACACCTGGTTATAGACTGTACCCATCTGCTATGTTATTATTATTCATAGAGATTAAAGTAAATAGTTCTTGTCAAATTACAATAGAGCTGATTATATTCTCTGGATCAGTCAAATCAGACTGATTCACACTTGATAGCAGTAGCTTCATAAGTACAGTCATTGATTACATAAAATAGAAAATGATGATGTTGTAGCCTTATATACACTTTAGTTCTTTTTTCCAACGAGACTATGGAGAAATGATGAGAATACTGTAATGTATCTATACTTCACACAGTTTTTTATGGATATGGTTTTCAGTGGGTTTGTTGGATTGTGACTTGTCCTCACTTACTTTTTTTTTATCTCCCTCTCCGACCAGAGTGCAGCCCCGGCTTCTCCCTCTTCCTCCAGGGTTGTGTGAAGATGTGTCCGCCAGGCTTCACCTCTGGGCCTCAGCTACTCAACCTCTCCCTGGAGAACTGGGTGGACTTGTCCTCCATCCAAGCCTGCCTTCCCTGCAATTCCGCCTGCCTCACCTGCTCTGGCACCGGGCCTACAGACTGCCTGTCCTGCCCTCCTCACAGACACTTGGTTCTTACCTCCTGCCAACACCAGAACCAGGTCCAGCGAAAATCACCTCTAGCTGGGGCGCCCCATGTCAGTGGAGCACAGCAACAGGGGGACATCCCAGCAGCAGCAAGCGAAGAACCTCCAGGGCTCAGTATAGCTCCCTCCACTCAGCTGCCTGCCATTATAGCAGTGCTCAGCTGTGCCATCATCCTCGCCTCCTTCGCCGGGGTCTTCTTCTTGCTGCAGATGCGCTCAGGTGGCGCTTCTTTGGGCTGGAGGACCAAACTTTCCTCTGTGTATTCAGAGACGAGGGGGGTGCGGGTGGGGTTTGGTTTTGGCTTTGGCCAAGGACGGGAGAGGAAGGCACGGATATGCTACAAGGGGATCCCCACTGTGTGGGGGGATGGGGACACGATTGCCTACGAGTCTGAATCAGACAGTGAGGAAGCGGACGGTCACAGCGAGAGGACTGCTTTTATCAAGACACAGAGCTCGATCTAGCTGAACCTGCATCTACTGTTGTGGTGCCTTCACACCACGACATCTTGGCTGTCATCGGCGCTTAGACCTGAATGTATGGAGCCGATACATGAACGAGAGTCGCACAGAATCAAACGCAGGCCTTACTGTCCCATCAGCACCCATCCATATGCATTAAGAGTTAACCATTTGTTCTTGAAGTATTTATTTGCTTTTTTTTATTTATCTTATTTTATTATTATTTTGATGTCAGATGTTGTATATATTCTGCATTTGACCCTTCAAGGTATTATGCAAGTATTTCACCTCATCGTACTTTAATGACCCTTGTTGCTGTATTTTGTCCAGTTTATTAAAGGGATGTTTTACCAGTTTAGTATTTGCACTTCCACAGAGTTGGGAGATTAGAAGAGCTGGGTATGAAAAAGCAACAGGGGCTGAGATTTCTTAGTCATAAATATGGGTTAAGCCTGAAAAAGCAATTCTTCAATTCCCACAATGTAACTCAATAGCATCTTTTGTTATACTCCTTCATTACATACGCATCTAATTCGTCCCAAACACAAAGACCTGGCCGGCAGCGCATAGAGATGTGTAATAATTTGGCTTTGTTTTTTTTTATTAGATTTTTGCCAGAGGTCATGAAGTTGACGTGTTGTTCATTAATAGTGAAAAAAAACTGAAGATTTCTGCAGCGTACTGAAACGGCATAATAAAACATCCTTCAGGCTGTTTGATAAGCTGGAAACTGTGGATGAGGTTCTGTTTTCAATCAAGCCACAGTGGGAATTGGCACTGCAGCACATATCACATACATCAGTCACAAAAATCTTGTAGTGAAGTAACAATGCTTTTTGAGTGAAATAAAAAACACTTAGCCCAAAGCTGCTTGGCCGACCTTTACAATATTTTGTGTTTGGTTGCTGTTGGTAAGAGAGAAGATCGTCTTCTCTTTGTTTTCCCTACAGAGCATATATTGATTTGGGGAATTCTCTCCCTTTTGTACCATGAGCACCAAACTTTGAAACGTGTTTGTTTGCCATCTATAACAGTGCAGACTTTCCACTGCACAAGCTGAATCAAAGCCTTTGGGTCCAAAGGCCAGAATGGTTACAGTAATTAAAAAGTGAGGAGATCTTGTATCGCATTTTCTATGTTTGTTTTATATCCTTTTTTATTTAACTTGACAATGGATGTTAATGGTGTGGAGATCAGCTTCATGCTGGAATAAAATGAGTTTGGCTGTTGCGTTAATGTACTGTTTGTGTCTCTGCTGCCAGATTTTAAGGTTTTATGCATTTTAAAATCACCCAGGAGAGCAGATGGTTCATCACTTCTTCACGGCCATTTATCATTGTTCCCAGTCTGTTGCCTTCACTCGAGGCTTTAACAAGGTTCCAGCATTCTGTCTTCTCCCTCCTATCCAGTCGCAGTGAGCATCCTGCCAAAGAGCCTTCAGGAAGCAGTTTTCTCAAACTTCACTGTGTTGCACCCTCAAAGTTTAAATTAATATAAACAGAAAATGTTTGCTCATACTTGAGGATATAATGCCCACAAGCTGCAGCTTTGTTCATTGGCACTTCTCCTCTGAATCGCCCTCTCCAGATGCAGGTAGCAGGGTTCATGGGTGAAGGCACATTCATTCTGTAGGCCATAATTAGATCTGCCGGGAGAACTCGCTGCACATTTCAGCTCCCCTCAGATGTGTTATGCTTTCCATTATAAATGCCATATGTGTGAAAGTAAACGTGCGTGAAAAGCTTGTTAAAAAAGTCTGAAAACCTTTTATCTCCTTATTGACACCTTCATTGTGTGTTTCTGCGATCCGTGTATCAGCTGCTTTTTTTCCACTGTGCCCTTTAGCTTGTATTAATTAGTTGTCATGTAGTGTACAATGCTGTCTACTAACTAGACTTGGCAGCAAGATATATTAGATTAATTAATACAAGACCAACAAAACAGCTCTCTATTAGCCGATGTCACATTGAGATCAAATGGACACTGCAGTTCCAGTCTCATTATTTCAGCAGGTAAAACATTTTTATACATCTGTGCTGAAATTTATGCTCCGTTTAAGCAGCTGGATTTATTCTCCCGCCCTCAGAGCACAGAGAAGGTTGACAAAGACAGTTGGCATCAACAGAGTCTGGAGTATACTGCAGAGGCTGAGTGTCACCAGGTTGCCTCCACAGGCCTCACATCTCTCCCCTCCGCACACAGCCACAGTGCACTGATCGCCCTCGGGCATCCCTGCAACCACTTTACTCCTGTGTCCCTGATCCATGTTTAGTGGGAGACCAACAGCTGACAAGTGAACCAATCCAAGAGGGCTGATATCTCTAACAATTATCAGGGACTGACAGCTTTTGCTCACACTGACTCAACGTTGCCCCCTACTGATAGAGAACCAATCAAGCACTTCAGAACAGAACTGCGTGAAAATAAAGATTCAATGGTGGATTACAATGGTTGAAGAATTTAAATTTTAATTCATCTGAGATAAAGAGAAATTTAAACATTTGCATTTAAATCATTATTCACATCTCTTCTGTAGTTCTACTGCAGCTTTGATCCGTCATGAAGAAACGAGAGAAAAACAGAAGAGACGTGGCCGTCATATATTACCTCTGAATATAAAAAAAACCAAAACAGCGCTACAACAAATCACATATTTAAAAAAAATAATAAAACATTCATACAGACGCTCAGATGCACAGTGAAACAGCAGGAGAGGAGGTTATGACAAGGTTATAAGACAATAAGAGCATGCAATAGCAGGTGCGGCAAAGTGTGGTCTGACAGAAATGTTCACTGCAGCTGGGGGAGCAGGGTGTGTGCAGTGCTGGCAGTGAGAGGGAAAGCTGGCTGTAGTGAACTATGGCAAATGTGACATCAAAAGAGGAGAGCAACAAAGCTGCAGACCTCCTGTGCAAAATGAAGATGATGACCGTTAAAGTGATGGGACACAGTTGGGCAGGGTGAGATGATGGTGCAGTACAAAGTGTGACACAGGTGGGCTGTTAAAAAAAACAACAAAAAAACATCCAGCCTCAGCTTCACACACAGATGACAACATCCTCCACAGCTGCTGTGGAAGAACAAATGCACCAAGACAAATGTCAGACAGACTCAGGGTAAGAAGCACCATGAAAATGAAAACATGAAAAAAATCTGCAGCTTATTTGAAGAAACTAATTTTCTTCTGCCTTAACAATTCCTCAGTGTGTTTTAATCCAACTTGTTTTAAAGGGTCATTTACTCCGTCCTTACTTGACTCTAGTAGTGTACTGCAGCCATGCAGACAGTTTTGGTTTTGTGAGTCAAAGTTTTCAGCAGTCCCTCTCGAAGACTTCTACACCAATTCATCATCACATTCAACATCTCTTTCTATAACGTTTTGACGCAGACAATTGCTGGATCCCAGTTCCAAACAACAAACCAACTGGATAGAGTAGGACAGACATAGTAAATTTTACAGTGTATTGTTTGTTGTAGTTAGTAAACAAGAAATCAGCATACTTCACTGTTTAATACAAGCCTAAAGTTATGCAGTATGCGAGCCCTGCAAAGACAATCAACTTGCGACTTGAGAATGAAATTGCCAATTACACATTTCAAACAGAAAACATAACAGGTTTTAGTATGCATAACGACTTTAAGAACACCTCCATCTCTGTGTCACAGTGACGGCTGTGGTCTACCACACTTCTTCTGGAAAGACCAAATACTGTGATTTTTTTTTTTTTATTCCATTCAGCAGACAAACATTAAAATTAATGGTTTTGCCACTTGTTCCCATTTACTTAGCAAAAATGCCAAAAGTTGTGTTTATTCACTTCACAAAAGTGTTTTCTAAGCCAAAACTATCTGCATTAACCACACACTAGACCAAAACGTTATATTACTTTTCCAATCTGTGCTAATATATTAATATAATTTGTCAGTTCAGTCACTTATGACTGAACCGGCCCTTTAAGTTAATAAAACTCCCCTTTTTCTGGCGATATGACGCACTGCTCCACACACAAACTGATCAATGATACCAAACAGCACTATGAACGGTCCCTGATAGTGTACACAATACACCACTCAACATATTCCACATATGTACCTTATTTGCTGTATGGTGCACATGAGGTATAGCCATTGTCTAATCTTCTACTGCATGCAGCATGGTTCACAAAACCAACTTCACAGTAGTTGCATCAGAGTGAAGTACTAACACAGGAATGACGGACGGACACTCAATGTTCAGACCTCATCAGCATAGAGGAAGCTCAGGGAGGGGAAGAAAAGAAGTGAGGGGAAAAAAAGTCTTCAGACAATCTACAAGCAAAACCAGCGGAGCGAGAGAGCGCCTGCTGACCGTCGTTGGATTTTTGGACTCAGACATATGAAAGCTAAAGAGCCACTGCTTAGGTAACCTGCGGCGCTGAGATGAAAAGGACACACATTCTCTTTGCTGCATTTGAGTCTGATGGGAAGAAAAAAAATAAATTGCAGTCACCTTCAGATTGATACTTACAAAAACAAAGCGCTGTGGTGTCTTCTTCGCTGAGTACATAAAAAAAATGTAAAAACCCACACCACAAATAAAGCTTTGAAAGTTGCCTCCACGCCGGGTCATTTGTGATATTTACATTCAGTAGTTCATGAGACCGTGGGGAAGGAAGATAGAAAAAGACAAGTTCTTACAATGCTGAACTATGTGAGCTTTCATTTTCGATTACAGAGATGAACAGAAACCCTGCTGTGTCCGACAAGCTATTCTGGCAGTCTCTCTGTTTTTGGAACAGTTCACCCGGGTTTCGCTGCCCTGTGAGACGTCCACAGTAACAGCTATCGCCTGCCCCCTGCTGTGCAGTCAGTCCTGTTACAGTGGACCCTTATGTTGAGAGCGGTAGTATTTGTGTTTTTGCTTGATAAAACAGAGAGACCAGACCACTCTGTCAACAGTGGGCCTGGTTCTTGGTCCAAGGAGTCTGCTGGGTTTTTATTGCCTCTTTTAGTCCAGATGGCAAGCTTAGCGCAGTTTGAGTTTGAAGGTAGAGATCTCCATGGGATCCAGACTGATGGTGGAGTCGTTGGCCAAAGGTGCGCCGGAGTGCATCAAGGTGAGAGACATGGGCTGGAACAACTGCAGGTCCAGATTCTTGAACAGTCCCGATACGCTCAGCTGCAGAGGAAGAAATGAGGGGAGACACAATGTCAAAATGCTCCATTTAAAGTACGTAGTAAGTTTTGCATTCAAACTTTAATTTAAGTCAAAGTGACCAGCATCAACAGCAAATGAAACCAAATGCCCCCCTACATTATTTGGATGATCATCAGATGTTCATTAACATTTAAGTATTTTTGTTTCCTTATTTCTCTTAGTTTTTGCTGTTTTATTGTGAAAATGTGTTTTTCTATCCTGACCTTTCCTTGTGTAGTGGTGCAGTTAAATCCCAGATTCTGAGCTTCCACACCACAGTCCAACGCCAGACGATGAAGAATCAAAGCAGTGTACGGAGACGGGGAGTTGGAGTCCTGCTGCTTACATACACAAACACACACACACACAAATCACCACTGGAGAACAAATAAACTGTCTAAAGCCAAAATTAGTATGCATATAGACATTTCTGTGTTGTCACCTGGCTCTGGATGCTGCGCAGGTTTAGCAGGTGGAAGTCGCAGGGAACGTTGGATTTGAGAGGGGCGAAGGTTTGCAGAGGAGGGATGCCGCGTCTTTTGGGCAGGACGGGCAGAGCCAAGACCTCATGGTTCAGGAAGGTGCTGGTCATGTGACTGAGTATAGACGGGAAGCTCGTTGTCGTACTGTCCATCATCTGGAGGAGGACGGACACAGATTTAAACACCAGTGGAAAGTGATTGCAAATATTACATCATTAGTGACTCACCTCGTCTTCTCTTGCTACAATATGAGGAACAGGCTCTAATTAGTTTGTCTGGGTAGACGGTACATTTCTAATTCTAATACTACTACTTCTACATTGGGTTTGTTACAGCCACTGCACTGCAATGTTAAATTTTAAATAAGAGCATTTGACACATATGTGATGTTTTGTGACAGGCCTGGGCAGCGTCTGCCCAGCAACCACAAGCAGTTTTATTAAAAAGGTGGATGATAAAACTGCAACCAATGTCTTCCATTCTCCGCTAATGTGTATCCATTTACTTGATAAATGGTGTCATTTGTTATTTTCTATGGTGCGGTCGTAAAGATCAACCATTAAGGCAGTGGCTATGAAGTGGAGGAAAGACAAAAATGGGAAGTGGAGCTATGGCACAGACTGTAATGTGGCCTAACAAGAATCCTCACTGTTGCCAAGGTAACATTACCTCTTGAACTCTGTCAGTCAAGATTTTGGAGAAGAAAGAATGAAACAAGTAGGAGAGCTTGCCAAAAAAGCCATCATGCTGAAGGTAATGGAGTGGAAAAAGAAGAGAATGAAAACAGAATTAGAAAGTGGAGAGGATAACAAAGAGACAGATGCGGTGTTAATGAGAACTGAGGAGAAAAAAAAAAAAAAAAGATGTGAAGAGGGGCGTTAATGAACACAGAATGAAGGACAAAACAACATTCAACAACCTCGCACAGAGCTCACAGAGAGTCAACACATTAAGTTGTGATGTCCTGGGATTTTATAAGTGATTGCCCATCTTCAACAACTGCCTGCGCTGTCATCGTACTAACCTCGTTTCCCATGGATCTCCTTTCCAGCAGCAGTCGGAAGCGGTTGGCTGTCTTCTTGTTGTCCTTCAGGCCCTGACCCAGCCCACGATTGTCATCCTGCATCAGCCGCCGGTCCATGATCACTTCGAGTTGTCCTGAGGAAGAGGAGGAGCACCAGGGGCATCAGCTTTAATACAAACACTGTGTATCAAACTTACAGACAACAACACTTTGAGCCACCTGTAATTTACAAACACTTCCGTTATTCACATAACCACAATAAAAGGATCCAGTCAGTACATAAATGTGAGGGTGTGACATGCTCCACTCTCTGACAACTTGAGGGAGAACAAGGAGAGATAAGTGCTTCAGTGCTTCGTTTTATAAAAGGCTACAGGCGGTAAACAAAGAAGAAGAGTGCCTTTCAGAGAGAGCTTTCATTATAAAACGCACTGAAGAAAAATTCACTACTTTAAATAAAATGTAAAAAGATACAGACCGCTCTCGAGGCTGCTTACACCCAGCGCCTGAGCTGTGTGCAGTGTGAGGCGCTGATGGCTGTCCTGGATGTAGGCCTGACTGGACATAGGATAGAAGTTGGCCTGCAAGGGAAGCTTTAGGTAGTGGCGACGAGGCTGTATCTACAGAGAACACAGAGAACCATGTGTGAGACTTACAGCATTGTGATTATCGGGTCAGGGACAGTTCATTTGAGAGAGGAACAACAGCTACTCTTAGTTTTAAGTCTGTTCTCAGTAAATGAAACTTTTCATCTCCATTGCCCAGATGGGTCTAACCTGGAAGCCATTGAGGTCTGTGTAAAAGACGTCTCCACTCTTGATGTCAGTGACCAGCCGCATGGCCAGCTCCTTATTAGTCTGATCTCTGATGTCCACCATGATGGTGACGTCTATAGACAGCCCATCCACTCCTGAAAACACAAAACCAAACCACTCAGAACCAGATTTAGACCAAACAGGGAAGTAAGAGGGTCGACATTTGATTTGCAAATGTGGGCCAAATTATGCTTAATATAGCAGCAGCCTACTCAAAGTAAAATGGGCACCCGCACTGAAGGTTTAAAAAAAAAAGTATGTAACTGAATTATAAATAAGCATTTTGTTGAACACATTGTTTCTTGTTACACTGTACCATCTGGTGCCTTTAACTACACATAAAAAGCTTCAAAGGTCATTTGAACTAATTCCATTTCGTATTTCATACCTGGCACATTGTAGATGCGAATGGTCTGCTGAAAATGCTGGTAGTGTGCCACCACCTCTGAGAAGAGAGGTCCCTCCATGATGCGCACCACAGGTGGCTCTTTCTGGTTGTAAGGCTGAAAGCAAAAATGAGAGAAATGGAATCACGAGCAGACTAAGTGCTAAAAATGGGAGAAGCACAACGATGGAGAGAGAGACGCAAGAAGTCACCAGCAGAATGAGTAACAAGATGCAGTAAGCCAAGAAATCCCCTACACTCCTATGTGTAAAGAAAAAGATGAAGCAGACACCCCCTATCTGCCTGCCTTCCTGCCCCAAGCTCCCCAGCATGATACAATGACACAATACACAGGGGAGGATCCATCAAAGCCTTCAGAGAGGCTTGTAAATATCTGAGATGCACCAACTGAATGAATACCTTTGCTTTTCCATCAGGTAGGAAGAGGTAAGCCCCGCTTTTGTCTTTAGAGGGGCGAGTGCCATAGACCACAAACTGCATCTGAACCTTCACTTCCTGAGGATCATCTTTGCGCTTGATGCTCTATAGATTAAAAAAAAAAAGAAAGCATAGAGAGGAAGAGAGTGAACAGAATAAAACCAGAATCAGACGACAGATGAAAGGATGTTGGAGTAGCAACAAGGCCATGTCATGTTCACTTTGATCAAACTGACAGGGTTTATTGGGGAGAAAAAAAAAAAAGAAAAAAAAAAAATCAAGCTTTTGCTTTTTTCCCCTCCAAAAGATCAAAGCAGTTTAGTTACAGTAGTAAGATGTAAGAGACATAAAATGCAAACCTCCAGCAGGCCAGTGGTTCCAGAGAAGCCCAGTGTGAGAGACTGGCTGCTGATGTAAAAGGTCTGAGGTTCAGACTGCTGAGAGCGAACAGGAAGCGGGTCTGCAGCCCGGGCAGTGAGGCCCCGACCAGACAGTCGGAGCAGCGTGTCTGAGCGGAACGTCATGGGCGAATCCGGAGAGTCATAAACATGGAAAAGGGCTAAACCCAGAGGTGGCAGACGAACCATGAACGTCGCCTGGACAAAGGGTTGAAGAATGGTTGGAAATACATAAATGAAAGCAGTCATTTACACAAAGACGTCATATACAGAAAAGGCTTATGTTTTATAGTGTGGGACACATTTTCCTTGTTAAATGGAACAGTGGGTGTTGACCCCAAGGCATTCATTAAAACTTAAAAGCATTTACCCATTAGCAACTGAGCGTGGTGATTAAAATGTGAAGAGAGATGACTTTAATTTGTATTTCTTGTTACATTTCAATTATACTTTTAGTGGAGGGAAATTTAAATGAAAAATTGAAAATAGAGAGTCACAGTGAGGGTGGAGGAACAACTTTTTGTACAAATATTGATTCAATATATTTTATTCAATATATGATTCGAGGTGATTAAGTGGGTGGATGTTTTTTTTAAGAACTGAAACGTGGCTTGCCTAGAAGAGATTAAAAAAACTTAATGTACAGTCATTACTGTGGAGCAATCTATTAAATGGATTCATTTTCATTCTGTTTACACACACACAGACACACACACACACACACACACACACACA
>OMLM01020789.1:49512-96403 GCA_900302695.1 Helostoma temminkii | reverse complement strand
ACACACAGAGTAATTTGTAAGTACTTTGTGTTTTATTGTTTGAAGGGTACTTTGATAAGGGCAAGTGTACGAGTTAAGATATGCTAAACGTGTAATTAAAAAAATAAAATTTAGATTGCATCGTCCATTTAATTGCACATAAATAATACAAAATAATCCACCAGTGTTGTACTGCACTACTATAACTGTTTTATTTATCCCACACTCATTCTTCTCAAAACCTGGTGCAACTCCACCAATGCCAGTACAACCAGAGGTTCGGCTGCGTTTTTTGGAGCCGCTAATGGAGCTTTTAACCTCATGCAGACATGAGGAGTAGAACAGAGGTCTCGTAAGCTTAGTTCTTTCTAACTCTTCTCACCAAGATTCTTTCATCTTCAAACTAATAGTTTTCAGATCAAACCAATGCTGAAAAACACACACTCGTCTTGTTACCACTCCAGCTGTCTAAACATGGTGTTTGAAGAGTGACTTGAAGAGACTTTAAAGTCTTCGGTCAATGTTTTTATCCAATTTAAGCAAGTACCTACTGTGGCTGTGTGTTGGGCTTTGAGTGTTTCGAGTGCTGTGGCTGAAAGAATCCTGTGTAGAGGCTGCTGCTGTGCATGTGATATGCTAATTTCACTGTGTCTGAAGCAGCAGCGTCTAATGAACACCTTACCTCAAATACCTCTGCACTCATTTGGGTAGCAGAGCTCCACTGAGCACTGAGCTGCACTGGGAGAGTCTGTCCATCCTCAGTGAGCACCCGAACCCTGACCGTGTTGACCAACACAGTCACCGCACACAGCCGCTCCTGCTCGATGGGGTTGAACAAAACCAAGTACCTGGCAGAGAAAAGGAAAAAGGAAACATAGGCAGGGCAGTGGAGAGGTTGGATGCAGAGGAAATTAAAGATGCAAAGGGGCGCAGATAATACCTCGGTCCCGCTGGGTCCAGCTCGATTAAAGTGCGCTGAGGCAAAGAGTCCTGAGTAGCTCTTCTGTCATCCTGCAGAAGAAAATGTAACACAGGAAGAACGCTGACTGCTCAATAAAGCAGTAATATGTATTTTTCTCAAAAACGTAATTATACAGTGGCAGAAATGTCAAACATGTTTTCTCTTACCGTCTCCAGGAAGGGCTCCGTCTGGTAAAAGCGATAAAACTCTTTGTTTTTCATCACCAGGAAATGAGCAGCATTGATGATTACTCTCTTCAGACCGATGAGCGAGCGCAGTAATCTGCGGAGGAAGAGGAAGAGTCGCAGTCAGAGGAGGCGGCATGTTATTTTGCTTCACAGCACTGACTGGGCAGGTATAATATAGCCACAGAGACAGGATTAGAAAGAGAATGTCAAAGTTTCTCTATGACATTTTAATCTATTTAATCCACAATGTTGTTTACTTCTAAAACTCAGATACTTACTTTGTGCCATAGTCAATAACAACATTCTCCTTGGCAGTGCCAGTGATGGCGTCATGATGCTGGAAGAGCCCCACAGACCGTCTCGCATCGACTAACAGGGCATAATCTGAGACCGGGTAGCGTCCTTCCATGCCTGCGTGACGAGCATTTGCAACTGCCAGGCTGTAGAGAATCTCTGCCCCCCTGAAGCATGTTAAACAAATATTGCTAAGAAGCTGGGAAATGAATGATTTGACAGTCAACAAGCAAAATTCCTGCCACAGAATCCATTTAAAAGTAAGATACAGCAATTTAGTCCGCTAAAGGTGTGTTCACATTACATAACTGCTGATTTCCTTTATTTTCATTTTCCAACATAATGAATTTGCTTTAAACCATGTACCATGTGCAAAACACAGATTAAAAACAATTTCTTAAAAAGCATCAGAAAACATCATAAACAGTTTTTGTCATCTAATGTTAGTTCATCTATTAAAGGATAATTTTGCCTATTTGAGAAAGATTTCAGGTTCTGGCCCTGCTTTGGTCTGGATTGTCCTTTTCATTTGAAAATAGGCTCTCATAGAAAAAATATGCACCTCAGCTGTGTATGTTACACCCACAACTTGTTTGCAATGCAAAAAAGGAAACAAAGAAGTGTCTTCCACAGAACTAACTTACAAAATGAGCTACATTATTACTGATACACGAGTGTCAGTTATTAAACCTGTCCTACCTGAGGTGCGACTCAATCACACGGTCCAGGCTCTTGTAAAAGGGCCGAGAGGTGAAATAGCCAGTCCAGTAGTGGTCTTCGCGGTCTGCATAGGTGAAGAAATCTCCGCTAAGCACTGGGAAGTCCGCAGGTCTGGATCCCTGGGCCACTCCGTATGCTTTGTACACAGCACTGAAGTAGTCAGTTAAAGTCCCAAACTGAGCCTACAGACAGATGACACGTTGCTAAAAAAAGGCCCAACTCCAACACAACTGAACAGAATAAATACACAGTTCTCATTATGTATGAACCTTTCATCTTACACAAAATCTTTTAGAACAAACACCAAATTTTGACAGTTGTTGTTCTTCAGCGAGTTAAAACACCACTGTATAATCATTATCAGAAGAAAGGCCGTACACTGACATATTTTGTGTGCTAAGACACACACAAACAAACAATTAACATATTTGGATACATGATTTCTGACGGCTGACAAATTATTTTCTCACCTGCACATGCATCTCTGGGTGAGAATTCATGTAGTCAAACAGCTTCTGGTAGTTGATGTACTGCTGATCCCACTCCAGGGCCTTGTCATAGCGGAAGTCATCTCCCAGGGGGACGAGAAGCACCTTGCTGCGGTAGAGCTTGGACTTTTTACGATACTGATCCAGTAGCAAATGTGCCCTAATTGAGAGAGAGAGGAAGAAGTGAGACGAGAGTGACAAGATATTTCTTGACAACACCGGTTTCCAGGAAATCACTAACCTTGGAACGACAAGGATCAAATTAGCCTTGGTGTATTTTCCCAACAGCAATCTGAATGTGACCTCTACAAAGTTCTTTGGGTGCTTTAAAAATTGCTTAATGTGACTGCAAAGCTATCTGGAGTCTGTGTCTGTCTCCCTCTGTTCTTCCACCTTTTCAGTTTTCTTTGGCACAAGTTTTGTTTATTTGTAGGAGACCAATACAGGAAACACAGCATTGCAGCAGCAGTGGCTAAACTTCTGTGAATGTGAATGCTGTAAATGCAATTCTGCATTTACATTTCTTGTAAACTGCACTGACTGCAACTAGTAGTCATTTCCATCAATGATTAAATTACTCTTTGCTTCGGCTCAAATTCCAAAACATATCTACTCTTTGGAACAGACCACAATCTTACACAACAGCTCACCTCTCTGCTACATTAGCCTCCACCACAGATTTTGGTGGCACTTTCCAGGGACAGTTTATCCGACCACCTGGTAACCTCTTGAAGTCAAATTGGCAGCAGATCTTTGGATCAGGCCCACAGGTGTGAGGAACATCGTAGCTATAGAATGGCATCATGTGACAAAAGATGTCTGTGCTTGCTTCAGTGTCTGAAAAAAGATTTAATTTAAACAAGACAGATTATTTTAAGGCACATCTATTGTTGGCAACAGGCTCAAAACAACCGACTGAGGAGAGCTGATAATAAGACACTGTGTGAGCGTGGTATTTTTGTCATAGACTCATAAACTTGTTACTCTGGATAAAACAGCAAAAAAGCAACCACAACATTTCATTACAGACTGAACCTTAAAAAAAAATACAACAACAATGTCACAAAGTGATAATATCTAAGTGTTATGTGGAAGGATTTCTCCTCTGAGAACAAAGAGACAATAAATCTTCTACAGAAGATTCAATTAAGAAAAATGCTCCTCTGAAATTATTCTGCACTGGTTGTCCTTCCAACATTTTCTTCACTTTGAAAAGCCGTGGCATGACTCATCCTGCAAAAGAGCTAAGGACAAGCACATAAATCAGATGACATCACTGGATTTGGTCCACTCACCCCAGGCCTGCCTCCACATAAACTCCAGGCTGCGGGTGGAGGCAAAGTGTTTTTTGATGGAGTAGTGGACTCTCTGGATAAGCATGCTCGTCAGGTTAGTCTTCTTCAGCAGATAGGCCATAGTAGCACTGTGCCCGAAAGGGTCTACTGCCCACCCACTGCGTGGGGTTATACCTATGACAGGGGCAGGTAGCAAGCATTTCAGATTTATGTTCAGATAAAAGGAAATGAACGCATCTTGTGGGAAACGCAAAAAATAGTGTTCTATCACCCAAGCTACACTTGCTGCATATGGGATAACAAGCAATCATGTTTCAAGCACTGAGGAACATTTTAAATTTAAACTTGAATGAAGGCAAAGTCTTAACATTTTACAGACAGAGGGGAACTTCATGAACATTTAAACAACACTCTAAATGTAAATGAGGCAGAATCATTTCTGATGGATTGTGCACCTAAATTCCTCTCCAGCCACTGATGTCCTTCAATGAGCTGGTCTATCATGGCAAAGTAGTGAGCGTTGGCTTCATCCGTCATTACCCAGCCTCCTGTCACAATCTCTAGCTGCCCTCCAAGGATCAGCCTGTTGAAAAGAGAAGATTAAGAAAGCAAGGTGAGGATAATCCCGCCCTAAAGAAGCAGAAGCCACATTAACCCAATAACAAGCTATTTTTAGCAACTACAGTGTGCCAGCAGATACCATACAGTGAGTAAAATATTGTACTTGAAGCCAGAAAGCATAAATAAGAAAAATCTGATTCTTAATTCTCAGCTTTTAGGAGAGAGAAATAAAACACAAAACTCTGAGCTTCACAAAGCTGTGACTCACTTGCGCATGGCCTCCTGTTTATGTACATCTGCAGTCTCCCACCACTTGGAGAAGAATGAAATCTCAGACCAGATGAACTTCCTGCGAGGATCCTCAGCCAGCTTCACCACCATGTTGTTTAAAATATGCTGCGTCTGGTCTGTGAAGTACTTGTCAAAAGTCTTGACCCAACCTAACAAGGCAACAAAATGTAAGAAATCTGCACAACTGTTGGCAAACACTGTCCAGAACAAATTGGACTGTCTGAAACAACACATCTCAGCCGCTTCCTCTCCTTTTATCTCATAGGTTGATACAAAGACAAGAAGACAGGGCAGGTAAAGAGACTCAAAGCTGTAAAAAAATGCTGCAAAAGATCAAAAATTTAACTCATGTTTTATTCAAGGAGAGCCGTTCTCTTTGGAAGGCTGGGTAGCAGAGTGGTTTCAAAGAAAATGACTAAAAAGCACACTCTATACACTTTCAGTGTGCAACAGTGAATACAGTCCATAAATATTCCGTCACATATAAATCTCACATGTTGTTGGCTAATGTAACTTATAGAGATCTAATCTCCACTTCATTCTGCACTGGTATCTTTCAAATGGTGATACTGTAGCTGGTTGAATTGCAGTTACTAGAGCATGGATGTATTTAGTGCAGTCTTTTCAAGATCATGTTCCTCATTGACCTGCTTATCCTTACTTAACTAAAACCCTTAAAACCCCTTCTTTGCATTTAGAGAAATAAGGCCCTTGTAATTAAATCTGGTTTTGCATGTCTTGAGCTGACCACATGATTTTGGTTACATAAGCTTACTACTGTCTAATGCACTCTGTGCCTTCAATGCTGCATTAAAATTTGTTAAGAAAACTTTGAAGCAAAGTTCAGATTTAACTCCAAATGATTCCCATTGTTGACAAAACAAATTTACAAAATCTGGAGGTCTCTGCAGCCTGTCAGCATATCAATAACTGTCAAGTTTGCAAGCATGTGGGAGCCTAGTAAACAGGCTTAATGGAAATGTCAGTCTAAAATAAAATCTCAGCCAGTCACACCTAAAAATAGCTACAGTTTTCCGGTGCCAATATATTTCTAATTCCATTGTTAGTGACTAAGCCGTCAATCATGTCAGCATTATACTAATAATGAGCACGAAAGAATCTAACTGTGAATTCTTTCTGCATCCCTATCACTAGCCTCCCACACAGGTAAGGCCCACTTCTATATTTCTGTATAAACAAAACATATTTTAACCACTTTCAACATAGGTTTTTCTGTGTCTAATGCCCTTGCATCTCACCTGGATCATTGTGAGAGTGAGGAACTACAAACACTTGGAGCGGCTCGTTGTCCCACTCATCCGGTTCGTAAGTGATGTCGAAGCCCTGTTTCCATACGCCACCATCAGGGTTGTCAAATTTCAGGAGGGAGTACACATCCAGCATCTAAAATGAAACACAGACCCACTATTTCTTAGCAAGTAAGAGCCCAAAACATTCAATGCAGCAACAACAACATATAGTTTGGCATTTTATCTAAGGAGAAATGTTTCTCTCTCTCACCTCAACGTCTGCTTGACCATGGCTGCCTACAGCAAACTGGCAATCCTGGGGTTTGACAGCAAGGAAAGTGGGGCGGCCGTCAAAGGGAAGGACCCAGGAACCATTGGCACTTCTGAATGGCAGGTGGCCGCTGGGAGACACAGCTCCTGTGTCTGTGAGCTCCATCACAGAGTCCTTTATGTGGCTAATGATTTGATGGTTTTCCTCCAGCAGCTGCTCCAGCTGCTCTATCCGATTTTGAAGAACTGAGATTTGGCTCTAAAACAGACAAAAATAAAATCACATTGCTGTAAAACATCTTAAAATATCTGCTGATTAAACCCATACTCTTCTACACTGTTATACTGAACAAACATCAGAATTAAGAGCAAAACTCTCTGATATTGCCAATGTAGAAGTAGTTGTATTTTAAATCATTCAACAGCCTTAAAGATATTGACAGATAATGAAGTGAATGGATGCAACTATTTACAGTTGAATATTTAAACAAGATGAATAACCATTAGCATTGTAATGCAGAAGAAGTTGTTTATGCTTTTATGCAAAACCTCACAATAAAAAAAATGCAAAAAAAAAAAAAGGTACCAAAATAACTGCGCAATAACATTTTCACCCACAGCACCCCAACAATGCAGAAATGATTCTTACCCGTGGAAAGTTCCCGCCATTCTGTCGTCTTGCAGGGTCATGTTGGACTCGATCCAACATCAGATACAGTGAGAAAACAGCCACACAGAATATGGCCCCTCCACACACCGTCACCTGTTTCCTTAGCTTCATCCTCCTTTAGAGAAGTCTTCTTTCAGGAGACTTAATTTTTTTTACTAAAGATTTTGAGTGAAGTGTTTTTTTCCAGCAAAAAAAAAAAACGTCACTAATCCTTACTGCAATGCAATCCCTCACCATGTAAAAAATATGGTAGTAACCAGCTACACTAGTATTTGCAGGTCAGTTCCACTCCTGCTTTGCCTCCAGCCTGCATTCACCATACTGGAGACCACCGCAAAGGGGGCTACAGCAGTGGCAGCAGTGGACAAGGGTACTAAATCAGTGATAGCTGGCAAGACGTCTGTCAGCTTTGGCCAAACCACAGCCACTGGTGGGCTCCTTGAAAGTAGCCCTTGTGCCCAACCATTCAAACTGGTGAGATGGCAGGAAAAGTAAAAAACAAGCACCGCACAGAAGGGGCTTAAACAGGGAGCCTAGTGTCCCTGCAGCATGATGTGTGTCGCTGTGGGCCTGCTCTCTTGGTCCAGTCCCTTCTCCCACGGCACAGTCTAATCCTCCAGTATAGCCAGAGTCCCCTTTTGATCAGTTGGCCTCCGATGCCATAACAGTTTCCACACTAGGCTGAGACAGTGCAAAGAAATGAGCCGAGAAAAAGACCAACTTGGCTCTGACTAGCAGCTTTTTAATCAAGGCTTCGCTCTGCCCAAAGCAGCTCCAGGAATTGAAACGAGACAAATGTCATTCTTCTCTCAGTAGCATACGGACTGCATATCTACTGTGGCAGCATGGGTAGCGTGTCTGTCCTTGATCACAAGTGCCGAGTTGAAATCACATTGGAGTGTCTTCTTCAGCTGTTAAGAAAGATTTAGATTAATGGAGCATGCAAAAATATGTTTTGAGCCTACAGTTTCAGGAGAGGGACCATCACTGACAGAAAGCTCGACTGATAGGGACTGTGTGGGAGAGATACTTTTTATATCTGACAAGTCAACATGGGTGGGGGAAGAAAAAAAACATCTAACTGAGCAGAGTGGCCTGTATTTCCTCCCGGCTCTAATAGATGTCCCCATCTCCCCTTGTGCGCAAATCCAATGCGATTATAATCCGCTCATTTGTCTGCCTGGGTCTCTCTGTTACCACAGGGAGCTGCGATAATAACCTGGCACTTACATTTGCTTACACTGACTGTAAAACAGCCTCAGTGTCAGCAGGAAGACAATTACTCCTTACATCATCTCGTCCAGATGTAGGTTTTGTTACTTGTGCCTGGCATTGCTAACTAACCACTAAAAACCCTGCCTTTGTGCGAAAGAAACGTAAAACAGACCCCGAGATGCTCACATGACGATCATGATGGGAGATAATATTCATAAAGTCCTTGCTGAAGCTATGAAATTCCCATGAGCAGGACACCCGGGTTGACTGAGTGAGGGTTACACTGCTAGATTCAACTTGGATGACTTTTAGACAGAGTCACCGGGCAGCTAGCCAGGTAACACTGCGTTGCTTCACATTTAAAAACACTAAAATACAAAACCGCATTTGGATATGTTCCCGTATAGGCTCAGATACACAACAGCCAGTTAGAGGATCTAGCCGTTTATCCTTTTAGCCACATTAACAGATTGTGTCACGCTTTAATTAGCCCATTTGTTCCAACATTAAGAGATTATCACGAATATGCAGCTAAACATGCTAGCGCTAGCTACGAGCTACAAGCTAATACATCATCCCGGCTCGTCAGACAGTGTTAGGGCTGTCATTTACTGATTCATCTAGGTAAACAGCAGTCACAGCTGCCTTTCTGCGCCAGTCTAAAGCCTGTTCTGCACACCAGATTTATGTCTTTAGATAACTACATACGATGGCAAGAAACGTTACAGACTTGGTAACATACGACAATATTCCTGTTTAACCACTCACTTTCTTTTTAAACCTCGGCTAATGCTCGTCTAGGACTTTAGTACATTGTCTGTTTGTGAATAAAATGAAAAAAATTACGTTACCCATCAGAGAAGAGTCATCCGGAAGCGTGTAGAGCCGTGAACCGCTTTGCTCTACCTCCAGATCCGGGCTCACAGATTAGCTACTGAACCAGCTAGCAGCTAGCCTAGCAGCTAGCACCACTGAGCTCCTGCAAAGGCTTGTGGGAAGAGAGGGGCAGCGTATCAGACGGTTATTAGGCAAAAGCTTCAGCAGACTTTAAAATACATGCAACAACCTTTAATTTCCAGACTAACACATGCGGGAGGTATATATGAGTGTCTGAAATTGTTTAGCAGTTTACAAATTACGGACTGACTAAGATGTGACGATAATTAATCATTACAGATAATTATCTACTTTGTGTGGAACCGTTGCACATACTACGTAAGGTGATGTTGTACGCTGATGTTTATCCACAATATTTTACCTGTACCTGTGAAAATCTAAAAAATAAAAAAATTGATTTTTCTCGAGGCAACAAAAATCAGTGTGTTGCCCACTTCTCTACAGAAAGACTAAAGGTTTGGCAGGGAGAAGTGTGTAGAGGTGAAGGGGTGGGTGGTGCAGCTGTGGTGGCTACAAATGACATATTCTCATATATACTTAGTGTTGATTTGCAATTTGGGCAATTTGAATTTATGAAATTTTACATGTCCGCCTGTCGTCTACTGTGTACTGCATTTGTGTTAAATCAAATACACATTTCATTGCGCAAGATTGTTTATGTACTGGATCCCTGATGGAAAATTCAATAAGAATAATAAGGCAACTATTTATGGATATTATTGTTTATTGATGATTGTAACATTTTGAAAAATCTGGCAGATTAGAGACAGAACTGAGTGTTATGACATGATCCATCAAAAGAAATAGTGTACTACAGACGGCCTGGACATACTGGACCGCATAAATATGATAGTACCCTTAACTTGATATTTTGAGGCAATCACTGCGATCAAGAGATTATCTCAACGAAACTCCTGCACTTGTCGGTATTTTGGCCCACTACTCTAGCAAACTGCTCCAGCTGTCTCAGGTTTGAAGGGTCAGTTGAGCAAAGACAAAAATCCATACAAATGTGTAAATAAAATTTTATGCAAATAACTGGAAGCTGGCTCATGGCAACTGGACTTCTTCCTGTTAGTTTGAAACGATTCACTATGAGTAATGAAACGCCAGTCCAGTTGCCATGACTTAACTTCCAATTATTTATATTATTTATTCATCTTTACCACTGTACCTGCATGTTGTCACCATGATCCTTAAAACTACTGAAGGAAATGTTCTGGTATGGTATTTCCTGCATCAGTCTCCTGGGGAATCTCATTTACCAGGACAGATAAGTACTATTGTGTCCTCTGCTGTGGAGACGGGGTGGTTCCCTTTGGGCCTTGTGCTCAGCTTCACCTCTTCAGACTCTCATATTAACACAGCAGCTTTGTGACTGTGGAATAATACCCAGATTGGACACTTTTCGCCTAAAGGATGGACTTGTTATGAGACGTCATGCATACCAAATCCACAGGAGATCCACAAGGCACAGCAACAGCACCAAGGGACCAGAGATATCAAAATCAAAACCAGCTGTGCAAATATTTGTTCTTTACTGTGCCTTTGTTTTGTGAAAGATTCAGAACACACTTCTGTAATCGCAGCTCTACTTTTGTGGCTTCAAACTTAGTTAAACACAGAAGTAACACTCAAATGCACACAGCGTTTTGAACAGCTTTGTAGGGCCCATGAAAAGTTATCCGTCTCTTGTGACTGGAGCAAAACCATAACAATACCATCTGCTCCTGTTAATTAATTATTGAAGTGTCAGTTAAGCTCCTGTTTCCATTAAAACATAATGAGTTTCTGAATGATCCACAAACAAAACACAACAATGTGTCTCACCTGCAAAGCACCCTCACATTTTCCGCACTAGGCTTCTGGTTTTTTGTTTGCACTGTGGTTTTTCTGTCTTTGAAGCAGTCAGGCTGCTGTTTATGCTTTGGTGATACAGCCACAGAACAGGCAACACAGCTTGAGTCCCAATACTGAGCATTCAGAAAGCAAATAGTGCCTGAACAGGCCTATAATGAACCTCCACCAAGGTTCAAGAAAGTTCTTTTCCAACTTTTACTTTAACTGCATGACATTTTTATTATACCATCCACGAGGGTGCACATTAAAAATCATTTTTCTCAAATTACATTATTTCACTCCAAGGGTGCCACTGCCACTCTGATTACACTGAGAAGGACTGAGGACTGAGAAGTGGTCTGTCATTTTATGGAGTTTTCTACACTGTTCAAACATGGACAAAAAATATACTTTTTATTAGTTGGCTAGTATTTGAGAATGTTTAGACTTGCTCACAACAAGCAACAATATGTTTTGTCGTGTCTCAATTGATCTAATGTTTGGACATTTGTGTTTTAGACTCTAGTTGTTGTCTCAGAGCAGATGATCAAACAAGACACAGTTGTGATCTACTATCTCTGGTACAGCCCACACAGTAACTTATTTAATTTTGTGCTAGAAACAACAGCTACCCACCCACGTTATATTTGATCAGTGATGAAAGCTGGAGTGCATCTCTCCAGACACAATTAACCAGTCATTCAGGGTAATTAGAATAGACCTTACTGTGGACCAAAACACCAAAATACCTGTTGGCAGGTGCATAAGTCTCATTGAGAGTTAACAGAAATCACTTGATTGCAGTAATTGCCTCAAAAGATTGTGCAACAAAATATTAAGTTAAGGGTACCATCATTTTTGTCCAGGCCAGTTTTATTAGTTTTTAAATTCTTCTGTTGAACCACAAATAAAAAGCAATTTATGGACTTTCATTAGTTAACTTTCATTTACATTTCATGCCCTCTGTCAGAGCCTCCAGTTCAGTTACAATTTTAGTTAGTATTACTTTAGTCAGTTTCACATTATTTCACTGAACCATTGTAAGCTTTTCTTTCTTTACCAGAGGGGTGCCAACAATTTAGTCATTGTATGTCTCTACTGGATAATTTGAAATTTGATTAAGACATAACTTTAAGAATTGTAATGACAGATATATTTAATATGGTGGATTTTTTCTTTGCAGTTAACATTTGTAATGTTCCTATTTGGTATTAAATAAAGTCATGGAAATAAACCACCAAATGAATGTCACAGGAAAAGAACAAGTGTTACTAATGACATTAAAATGATTCTGTTATGGTTTCCCAAAGAAGCAATGGCAGTGTGACAATCAGGCAGCATCATTTTCCACCATTTAACTTAAGTTAAATGGCACTCATCGTCACTTAAGTACATATTTGCTTTTCTTATAGTGACGTGTCACTTATAGTGAGAAAAGCACAGTGTGCCTTTGCACAGATGGCCTTGCTGCAAGAACTCTGCTCTGTAGGAAGATCAGAAGATCAAATTTACAAAACAAATATACAATTAAATGAGTAAATGTCATTTTACACTTATTTGCATCATATCTAACATTTATGGGTAGGGCGAGGAGGCAGTGGGGGAATTAGACTCCATGATCTAATTATTTGTAAAATACTGGCCCTGCTGTGACTGTGTAGTTCTTTTTTCACCCTGTAAATAAATACACATTCAAGATCATGTGTAGATCACCCAGCTGGGCCTATTGGCCAAGAAAGTCAGAAAAGTCAGTTAATAGATGCAAAATTACTATGACAAATAAAAAAGAAATTAAATGACATAAATGTGTGTCTCTCTCTGTCTGTCGGTCTAATAAGGAAAGGGCTGGGGACACGTTTTTCCTGCTCATAAAACACACGTTGCTTACTTTTAATCTAACGCAGCATTTAAACCACCTACAACATTAAAATGTGTTATAAAAGCAGGCTTTCATAACTTCTCCCCTTTTATTACAGAAGCAGCTTAAAGCTCTCTGTGCTTGTGTGGACTGAGGAGCACCATGGAAATATAACCAAATAAAGCAGAGATGGACGCAGAGATGCTCGAGCTGCTCGCTCTTCCTTTTATGGAAAAGAAACGTCCGGAGTCGCTGCGTCAACGTCACCAACGTGCTCTGGATACCCGGAAGCGTGAGGAACATGTTTGGCTGAAGTTAGCGGTGTTTGCGTCCAAGCTGAGTCAAATTAAGCAACATATTCACCATACGAAGTAAAGCAATACTGTACGTAGTGTCTTGAAGATGAGTGCGAGTTTAAAAGAGAAGGTAAGGTAACAGCACTTAGCTGCTTAGCCTTTTTAGCTTAGCAGATCTGAAGATGAAGTGTCTCGAAGCGTTGTCACCCTGAGTCCTGTTACCTACTCGATTTCTGTAAACCAGGATCCTGCAGCCCTGAAGGAGGAGGGGAACAGCCTTTTCAAGGCAGGAGACATGCAGGGCGCTGTCTGCTGTTACACTAAAGCACTAAAGCTGAGTGACAACCAGGCAGAGAGTGCTGTTCTGTACCGTAACCGGTCTGCCTGCTACCTAAAACTAGAGGACTACAACAAGGCAGAGTCTGATGCCTCCAAAGGTGGGATACATCACTGCAGGGGATACAGTAGAGTCATAAGATCACCGAATAAAAATGGTGACAAAGATGAGACCTGACTTTATAGGAACAGTATGTGCCCACATTTACTCCAGGTACTTTCTCTGTAACTGTGGGTTGCACCTCACAATCCTGAAGTGGTTTGCAGTTTTGCCAGGAAATAGAAATTAGTAAAGCTAAACATAAAACAGGTGTTTGCACAGCACAGATGGTGATAATAATGTGAGCAATGTGTAAACAGTTTAGTTGATGAAGTGCACCCTCCAGCTGTCTAATCTTTAAAGGAAAGAAACAATGTATTACAGGTCTTCAGCCATGAAACAATAGATAATTAATGTTCTGGGTAATGTTGCATGAGTTGCCTCTTTAGCTGGGTGACTTACAGATGTATTGCATTGTAATGAATGTCATGGCTGCCATTCTTTCAGCTATCGACGTCGATCCTGGTGATGTGAAAGCCAGGTTTCGGAGAGCTCAGGCTTTTCAAAAGCTTGGCCGTCTTGACCAGGCTTTTATGGATGCTCAGAGGTGTGCCCAGCTAGAGCCCAAAAACAAAGCTTTCCAGGACCTGCTCAGGCAGCTGGGAGCACAGATCCAGCTGAAGGTGATAGGATGCATTTAAAACATCATTTTGTTTGGTGTTAGGTTTGAAACAAGACCCTAAGGAAACTGCTGCTAATTAGACTTTTCTCTTAACAATTTAGTCAGCACAACTGAACTCAACAGATGCTCGTGTGCAACAAATGTTCTCCCTCCTCTTAGACACATCAGCAAAAGATTCAGATCGACAGAAGGTAACGGTGGCTCACATGCCCTAACATTCATTCTTAGTGTGTTTGATTCACCAAAATTAATCTTAATTTGTTGGTAAAACTGTGTTTCAACAAAACAATCTTGTCTGTATTTTGCAGGCTGCTCAGAATCTGGTGGTGTTGTCTCGGGAAGAGGCAGGAGCTGAGCAGATCTTTCGTAATGATGGAGTCAAGCTGATTCAAAAACTCCTTCTGTCAAAGCAAGAGGAGGTTGTTCTCTCTGCTCTCAGGACGCTGGTTGGTTTGTGCACAGGACATCAATCTAGAGTAAGTGTGATATTGCCCTTTAAATTTTATCAGCTTATGACCTTTAATATAAAATGTACATGTGTACATTTATGTCTGTCAGGACGCTATGTCCCCCACGGTAGTAACATTTGTTTTGCTATTTGTTTCTGTTGACATCATTGACTTTATTCGCAGACTATGGCTATAGTGAATGAAATGGGAATGGAGCAGCTGTGTGCAGTAATGGGATCAGGAGCCTCCACTGTGTCTCTGGCTGCTTGCCACCTGCTGCAGGTGATGTTTGAGGCTCTGACAGAGGGCATGAAAAGAGACATCAGAGGCAAAGATGAAGCTATACTTCCTGGTGAGTTTCAACTCTCATTATTTATGTTTGGACTAAATGACGGTTGACCTTTGGTATAAGAGCATTTTTTGTGTGTATTGGCTGTGCTTTCAACAAGTGACTGTATGACTTTGAAACAGAACCATCCAAGGAGCTTCGCTCAATGTTGCGCCACCTTTTGGAAATGTTGCCAGTATCTAATGTGTCAGGCCCAGGCAGAGACAGTGCCATCAACCTGTTGGTCAAACAAGTACCACGAAAGTCTATGAAGAATCCTGATAACTCCCTCACATTATGGGTGATAGACCATGGTGAGAAACACATCTGCATATAGTCAAATAATCCTTTCATCCACAGATCTTCTACCAAACATCAAATTACCATTTTTAGTATAGCTGTGAATAACATGCAAATATTACCATTATGTTTTTAAATAACATTTGCATATGGCTTTAATTATTAATTTAAGATATTGCATCATCAATTTCATCTGGCATCACTGCAGCCATATTAACAATATGAACTCCTTGTTGTCTTGCAGGACTGAAGAAAATTCTGGAAGTGGCTGGTACAGTCCCTGAGCTGTCAGAGGGACCACCTCTTACAGACAATTCCCACATGAGCTGCTCTGTTTTGCTTAGCAAACTCTATGATGATCTAAAGAGTGACAAAGAGAGAGACAACTTTAACAAACTATGTGAAGATTATGTGCAGTGAGTTGAACATTAAAATAGTTACTAAGGCTGCCTAGTAGTGCAATAGCAAGCGTCATTCCTTCACTTTGTATCTGATGTGTTTCTGTGTAGGCAACATTTTAGCCAACTTGGCCTAGACGACAAGCTGCGAGCCATCCAGACAGTATCTGTGCTCCTCCAAGGACCGAGTGAAGTGGGTAACAGAACACTGGAGATGTCAGGAATGATGGACGCAGTCATCTCTCTATGTGCCTCCGAAGATGTAATTCACCAACAGGTAGCAGTGGAGGCCCTTATCCATGCTGCTGGAAAAGCCAAGAGAGCCTCTTTCATCACAGCTAACGGGGTGTCACTGCTGAAGGACCTCTACAAGAAGAGCGAGAATGACAGGATACGCGTGAGAGCCCTGGTGGTAAGTCCTGCAGACATTTCTAAATGTTCTAAATGAACATTTCTAAATAAAGACATAACTAAATATTTCCTGTGTTATTATCTAGGGATTGTGCAAGCTTGGATCAGCAGGAGGGACAGATTTCAGCATGAAGCAGTTTGCAGAGGGATCCACGCTCAAGCTTGCCAAGCAGTGCAGGAAGTATGTTTACTTGCGGTGAATTTTGAACTAATGTATTCTTAGTTTTGAAATAACCAAACCAAACTATGTCTCCGTTTCTGTTCCTCTTAGGTGGCTGTGTAATGAGTCTCTGCCGCCAACATCCCGCCGATGGTCAGTGGAAGGCCTTGCCTACCTTACGTTTGATGCTGATGTGAAGGAAGATTTAGTGCAAGACAAGAATGCTCTCCTGGCCATGTTTGAACTTGCAAAGGTTTGTTAAGTCATTTTACTTGTAGGATTTGTTTCAACGTATGTGTAACATAGGCAATGTAAGATCAGAATCTTTAAAAAGCGTCAGTGGTTATTATGGTATATTTGTTTTTTTTTAAATGCCACCATGACATTCCACACACTGCACTGACAGCCTTGTTTTAATGTATGTTTCTGCAGTCTGAGGATAAGACAGTGCTCTTTGCTCTGGGCTCCACATTAGTGAACTGCACCAACAGTTACGAAGTGGAGAAGCCAGACCCTCAGCTGGTGGAGCTGGCCAAGTACGCAAAGCAGCATGTACCTGAGGAGCACCCCAAGGTTCCATTTATATCCTCCTTTTCTAAATTGGGGCCAACATTATGCAAATGTTCCCTTTGATATAGCTCTAATTTTATTACATGCAGAGGATTACTTGTTATATATGAGTTTGCCTGCTTTGTCATGTGTCAGGATGGACCTTCCTATGTGGAGAAAAGGCTGGTGAAGCTGTTGGAGGCTGGTGTGGTGTCTGCGTTGGTGTGTATGGTCAAACAGGAGAGTCCAGCTTTCACTGAGGCTTGTAGGGAGTGCATCGCCAGGTAGGAAAATGGAATTAAGTCTAAGTCACACACTGCTTTGTCTGTGGGTTTTCTTCTTCTGTTTTTAAGAATAATGTCTTACGACAGAGTGTTCTTGGCTTTGGTGGAACGACAGGAAGACCGAGGCACAGTGGTGGCACAGGGAGGAGGAAAGGTAGAGCACTGTGATAAATACACTGTAGTTTAGCCTGCACACTGAACTGACCATTCTGTTTAGGAGGCTTACATTCTTTTATTTGTACTGTTTTCCTCTACAGGCTCTCATCCCACTGGCATCAGACAACACAGATGTAGGAAAAATCAAAGCAGCACAAGCACTGGCAAAGATAACAATCACATCTAACCCAGAAATTGCCTTTCCAGGAGAAAGGGTGAGATTAATCACTAATAAGGCATCATAAAATATGTAAAACATTTTTTTTGTTAAATCTTGTCTCTTCTGTGTTTTTAGATCTATGAGGTGGTGCGCCCACTTGTCAGTCTTCTGAGCCTTGAGTGCAGCCTGCTTCAGAACTTCGAGGCACTCATGGCGCTAACCAACCTGGCTGGCATCAGTGAAAGACTCAGGTTGGCCACTAGGGGGGAGTCTTATCTAAGAATAAAAACAGTCAAACTACACTGTCAGTTGTAATGTGAACTTAATAGAAATTTTATTACTGATGTTTTCAAACCTCATATAAATTTTTCTTTTGTACAATTTATCAAAAATATTTTCCTCACAGAAAAGTACAGCATTTGTCAGAGCTGTACCATTTAAATGGTGTCTGAATACTTTTATCTTTTAATACCAAGTAATTAAATATTTAAAGATTTGCGACTGTTCATTTTTTACTGTTCCTGGATCAGGTAAAAAATTTGTTACTCAAGTTTTAATATATCTCTTATTCTGACGGCACAATTTTATATCAATGTTAAGAGAATGTGTTGATGTTGATGAAGTATATTCTTTCACAGGCAAAAGATCATAAAGGAGAAGGCGGTACCAAAAATTGAAGGCTACATGTTTGAGGAGCACGACCTTGTTCGAGCATCTGCCACCGAGTGCATGTGTAATTTAGTCTTAAGCACAGAGGTAAGACAAATTTAATAATCATACATTATGTAGCAGAAATATTTAGAAGGGTGAGCTAATAGCAGTGGGTGTTTGTGTGTATCTTCAGGTGCAGAAGCTTTACTTGCCCACAGAGAATGAACGCCTAAAGCTGCTGGTGCTCTACAGTGGTGAGGAGGATGAAAGACTGCGGAAAGCAGCTGCAGGAACTCTGGCCATGCTGACTGCTGAGCAGCCTGAGCTTTGCGCCCGTATCCCTACAACAGTAAGTACTGTGGCTTGTCCCACATGTGTATCAAATCAAACATTATTCTTTTTTGCCTCCTGTTATTAAATGTTACCCTCACTTCTCAGACAACCCACTGGCTAGAGATTGTACAGGCGCTGCTGCTCAGTGAAATATCTGACCTTTGTCATCGCGGAGTGGTCATCGTTCAGAACATGATGCAGGCAGAGAAGAGTCTGGCTGAGACGCTCATGGAAAGTGAAGCTTTGGAGATCCTGTCTGTACTGGCGAAGGGAGGAGAGGGCAAGCCAGAACCCATCTCTAAGATAGCTCAGAACTGTCTGCACAAGGCCGTGGAGTACGGCATCATCATGAGCAGTGAAGGAAAGGAAAAGCGCAAGGGAACTGAACCCTAAAACAGCAATGTGTGTATCTGCTTCAAGTATTATGTGGGACCAGTGAAGTGACAGAATGACTGTGAGGTGATCCTGAGAAGCTCTTATGTCTTTAAAGACAATGAGGAATTTGCTGAAGAGAATTATAAAAATCAGTATCACATGTTTTGATCACTAATGAACTTTAACTGCTGTTTCACTTTTCCGTTGATTGTATTCATCATTTGTCAATTTATGCACATCCAGAAGACCAATTAGGAATTTTGTGTCATACATTCTTTACTGAATTTTGCAATTTGTTTGGGTAACTGTTATTTTTAAGCCTACATTTCATTTACACAGTTGACACTACTTGGTTTTTTTGTTTTTTTTGTTTGACCTACAAAAACCTGCATATTTCATTTAATCACTGAACTGTGTGCAGTGTAAACGTTTTTATCACGTTTTTATTACCTCACTACATTGCCATACATGTAATTGTAGGTTTTTTTTACTGTAACTTTAAAAATGTTAAATAAATACATTTATTTCTGTACCTTAAGCAAACTGTCACCTGTGCTGCGTTAACTTCCGAAGCCAAGTAATGAGAATTAAGGTGGAAATAAGATGCGCATGCGCACACCGTGTTACATTCAGGGGCGTTCAAACTTTGCGGATAACTGCGTTGAACGTCAACAGTCGCAACGTGTTTCAATGCGGTGGTTCGGCTTTGGCTTTAACGCATTCGGACAAATATGTGTCCATGAGAACGTGAGTGAAGAAAAAGGCGGCGCCGTCAAAGTGACTGAGCCAACACAGATATGTGGTCATGAACACAGAAGCGGCTCCTGCTTAAAGACGAGTCAAATCAGAGCCTGTTGGAGCCGCAGAGCATGTTTGCATTTGGAGGGTGAGTCGGTCATAGAGTTAGCGACTTTAAAAGTTTATCAGTGTAACAGTCCTTTGTCATTTTGCTGACTCGTTTTGCTCTCTGTTAGGTGACAGCTGTGTGTGCCTGGCAGGTTTCGGTGCAGGCCACTCCAAGCGGTCCTGTGGTAGCTGTAGACAGGAGAGTCGCGGCTGTAAGGATGCTCACATCAGCGAGTCGCACTTGACCCTCGCTTTTCCAGATAGGATTGAACGCTGGGATCTGGAGAAGGAAGAGAGGACTGCATCATGGAGCATGGAAGTAAAAACACATTCAGAAATCTCTGGTAATGTACACTCAGCTGGCAGTTTACTCAACATGGTGTTTTAGATGCGTGTGGGAGACACATTGACAACTGTCAATGTAATGAAATGCTAACTGAATATATTTCTCCTTTGATGACTTTAGTATGTAAATGATGTAGTAGTATGTACAACAGTGCACTTACTCCCCAGGACCCTCTCTGAAGCTCCCATTGGTACCTGGAGGTTATATATCCCCCAACCCTCCCTTTTATCAGTCATTATCACCACACCTGAAAGCAAAGAGTCTGGCACTGGGTGCAGAGCATGCCATCCTTCTCAGTGCCTCTGGAGCTGTGTATACCTGGGGACTGGGCAGGTACTACCAACTACAAATCTATTAGTGCTACTACTAATACATCTTTTACATAATACAAGATAATATATCTTTATCAGGCACCTCAGCAGTATTGTGAGCTTGATAATATGAAATGAGCTTGATAATATGTGCATGCATGTGTTTATTTGACAGTCATGGTCAGTTGGGGCACGGGGTCCTTACCTCTGAGGAGGAGCCCAGGGCAGTAGAAGCGCTCTGGGGGATGCCCATGAGCTGTGTAGCTACAGGAGGCTGGCATTCTGTCTGCATCAGTGGTATATGTTGTTCAAAACATTCTGGCAGTGAAAATGATTATACCCTCACCTTGAGGAAAAAAACATAATCAAATGTCTTTTTCTTCACAGATGGAGGCGACCTTTATGTGTGGGGCTGGAATGAAAGTGGACAGCTTGGACTTCCGTCACGAAATCTGAGTAAAGCAAAGCAGCAGCAAAGCAGTCAACGAGCAGGTTTGTCTGTTTGATATTCAAAAATGCTTTGTTCGAGAAATAAAATAAATAGGCAGTTCAACCAAACCATAACCAAACGTATATTTCCTCTTACCTACAGTGTGATTTATGAATCAAAATATGTTTTGTGTAATTTGCTGAGATGTACTTCACCCTAATACACTGCATTCAAGTGGCTGAGGAAAAAGTGTTTGTTTGTCATTTGTCCTGTGGATTCACTGTTAATATATCTGAAATGAAAGCTCACTGTCCAGATGTATTTTGGCACATTTTGAGCATCACAAACATATCTTTATCTTTATCTTTATATCACATATCTTTACGCTTTGCATTGCTGTAAAAAAGTATTTGCATCATTCCTTAAATTTTTAAAAACATTGTTCACACTTGCCATGATTCAGATCATCCAACTAATTATAATACTGCACAAAAATAACTGCTGTAAATACAAATGTAGTTTTTAAATTATGATTTCATTTATTAAGGGAAAAATCTGTCCAAACCTGCTTGGCCCTCTGTGAAAAAGTATTCTAAATAATGTGATTAGCCACATTGTTCAATTTCACTTACCACAGTCAGGCTGTTGAATCAAGATATCAGTATAATAGAATCTGTCTGACAAAGTGAAGCAAGATAAAAGATCTCAAAAAACAGCACATTATAAAGAACAGACAAGAAACAAAGCAATTGATGTGTATCAGTGTGGAAAGTATAAAGCCATTTCCTAGGCTTTGGGACTTCATTGAACCATAGTGAGAATAATCAGTGGTGAACCTTTCCAGGAGTGGCCGGCCTACCAAAATTACCCCAAGTGCACAATGACGACTCATCCAGGAGGTCATAAAAGAACCCAGAACATCTAAAGAACTGCAGGCCTCACTTGCCTCAGTGAAGGTCAGTGTTCATGATTCAACAATAAGAAAGAGACTGGGCAAAAATAGCCTCCATGATAGAGTTCCAAGGTGAAAGCCACTGCTGACTAAAAGTATTATAAAGACTCGTTTCACATTTGCCAAAAAAACATCTTGATTATCCCATGACTTTAAGGTGTGTGTCCCGTTACATCTGGCATAAAACTAACACAGCATTTCATAGAAAGAATATCATATCAGGAGTCAAACCTGGTGATAGTGTGATGGACTGGGGCTGTTTTGCAGACCTGGACGACTTGCAGCTCTGCCAGAAAATCCTAACAGAGAATGTCCGGACATCAGTTTGTGACCCACACACCAGCAAATCCACCTCTGAATGGCTCAAAAACGACAAAAAAAAGGACTATGCAAAGTCTGGACTTCAGGCTGATCGAGATGCTGTGGCATGACTTCAAACATGCTTCGAAAACCTCCCAATGTAGCTGAATTATTTTGTAAGGAACAGTGGGCCAAAATTCCTACACAGCGATGCGAAAGACTCATTGCCAGTTATTGCAAATGCTTGACTGCAGTTGTTGCCGCCAAGTGTGGTACAGCCAAGTGTGGTACAGCAGGTTTGGACAGCTTTATCCTCTTAATAACTGAAATCATCATTTAAAAACCCCATCTTGTATTTATTCTGGCTATTTTGTGTAATATTAAAATTTGTTTGATGATCTGAAGCATTTAAGTGTGACAAATATGCAAACAAAAACAAAGGAAGGGGGCAATTACTTTTTCACAACACTGTATGATAGGGATAACAATTAGGTGAGTAGAAGAAATAGGAAATCCCATTTACTGTTTCAACCACCTTAACTAAAATATAATTCCATATGCAGTGTTTTGTTAGTTATGCGTGCAGCAGTGCAAAAAAGGAGAAAAAAAGACAGTACACTAAGTTTTCTTCTGGAATATGTTTTAACCAACCACAAAGGGTGTAGCTGAAATGTCAATCTTATCAATAAATAATGTAAACTGAGCATGCAGATATATATACTGTCTTTTTTTCACCTTGCTTTACTAAGTGCTAACAAACCACTGTACTAATAGAAACTTTTTTCCAAGATGCCAGCACATCTCCCACTGAAGAGCCACAAGAGGGAGAGAAACATGAAGATGTGTTCATATCCATCCAGGCATTCCCAGCCCTTCTGGATGTCACTCCATCATGTGAAATCAGGACAGTCAGCTGTGGCTCCCGTCACACAGCTGCAATAACAAGTAAGGAATCTCTCTTGACAGTTGATGTATAATATTGATGCACATTTCTTAGCTTGTCAGTGTCACTGTCATGTTTATGTCATATTTTCTCATTTCAGCCACAGGTGATCTCTACACTTGGGGCTGGGGTATGTTTCTATTTGGAATTAAACTGACAAGTTATTTAACAGAATTGCAAAAATGTTAAATCTAAATTAAGTATAACGTAGTATAAACATAAGTCAAATTATCATGTCATTTAAAGACTTTAGTATATTTTTAATTTTCTCTATCCATCTTTACTTCTGTTACCATTTCAGGTGAATATGGCCAACTTGGACACCAGGATTTAATGAGTTCAGATGAGCCCCATCGTGTGGAGTTCTTCAGGGAGCAGCAGGAGCGTGTCATTGATGTCGTATGTGGGGCGTGGAACACTTTTGTTGCTGTTGTCAAGAAGGAAGTAGCTTGCTCTTAAAAACACGACACAACCCCCTCCTAAGCATTGACAGTGGACTTTGGACAACATGCCAGGAAGTGTGAAATGTTATAATTATGTGGAATAAACATGTTATAAATTACGAGTTGGTTTGTCTCCAATAAAACTTGAGTCATTGAGTACAATTTTCTAAACTTTTAATGTCATTACATAAATTTAAAAAAGAGATAAACAGTTTTCCACAGATGATACATAAAAGGGTTTAAAATTCATTGGTAAATATAATTTAAGGCAAATATGTAAAATGTTCTTTTTTAAAATTTAACACCATTATAAGGAAGTAAAGGCTGATGCATTTCCACGGTCTGCTAAAGGTCTTCACAGCACAATCTTGAAAGAACTGTGGAGAAATTAAATATTAGAGTGACTGAGCAACGGTGAATTAAATAGTAAAATACACAAAGATAATAAGATTTTTTTTTTACCTGACAAAATCTGGTGACCTTGAAATGACGTGCTGAAACTCTGAAAGGTTCACGGTTCCATCCTTGTCAATGTCAGATTCTTCAAGAATCTACAAAATATATAAAGAAAACAAATGTCAGACCCAGTGACACATTGGTGTACCAACCTGGAGCCATCTGCTTTTTTTAACCATCCAGTTTGTCTTTGTGCGTTTTCAAAGAGGAGCTCACATTGTTGATGAGCTGTGTCATTTCGTCTTTGTTTAGTCGTGTGTCTTCTGTCTCTCCAGTCAGATAGTTAACCAACTTCTCCAGATCATTGCGATCCAGGGTTCCATCATCGTTAAAGTCTGAAAACATTAACGCATATATTACACATACTGGTGGCCTGACTTGCATTAACAATAACCAATCAATTTCTATCAGCATATTTACCAAATATACGGAATGCATAGTGGGATTTGATTTCCAGGGTGGCAGAGTCACTGAAGGCACTCAGGAGATCCAGAAAGTCCTCAAATGTGAGGCTCCCGTCTTTCTGTTCTGATGTTGAAAATACCTGACAGATTCTCTCTCTGAAAGGGTTGGACTGCAAAAGAGAACAAAGTGTCTGGACACTTAATCACTTTATCACTGCGTCCTTGAAAGGCACTGGATCATTTTGTTTAATGTTTTGCAGTAAAGGCAAAGCTTTAAGCAGTTCACATAACTCTTAAATGGGATTTTACCTGGAGTTCTGGTAGACTGGTAATCTTTTGCAATGGTACTCTGGAGTAACGAGGGTCTGGAGGGGTTCTCTTATCCTCTTGCAGTTCAAGGAATCTCTTGTAAGCACTAAAAAGCAGGAGCCAAAACAGCAATGCTAAATGGTTAAAAATGTTTTCGTTAACAGTATAATGATTGTAATATTGTAAAGTAGATGGTCACTCACAGAAGAATTTCTTGTTTTGTCAAGAACGTCAGTTCCTAGAAGCAGAAATAATTAGTGAACAGTAACAGTTTTTCCCAACACTATCACGACGCTATTTTCATTAGTTTGTCTTACATCAGCAACATATTAACCTTTTGAGTTTAATCTAAACGAAACACCAAGACTCTAGCTAGCGTTAGTGCTGTTAGGTTAAGCCATGAAACACTATTCTAACATGGCTAACGTTGACGTCTTGACGATTATTACGGGGCATAAAAACAACTGCTCTCAACTTTTGAAACTTAGGTTACCTCCGTAATGACATGAAACTGTACAAACTTTGTTTTGGACACTTACTTGGTATTCTGACACATTCTCCTTGCTCAGGTGACTTGTGCTACTTCCCATTTTGTAAACTTCGACTCGAAAATGTGCTGTTGTTGTAAACAGTTCAATACCGGACTACAAGACAAGTTGGGATCTCATCGCTTACTTCCGGCTTCAGAGTGGCGCAATCTCTTTCCTGTGTGTAGCTGCGTCATGGTTCCCATAGTGAAGCGTTTCTAAACAATCGCTATTCTGTCGAGATGTCAACATCCATCAGGATAATTATGATTCAGACAGTGGTGAGAGTAGACCTGTGTACATTTACTTATGTGCTGTCTACTTAAGTACTCTGCATCGTGCTAGTACTGTTTTTCTTTAACATGTCTGTTAGCAAATATCGGTAATTTGCGATCCACTAAACAAAGAAAGTTAACTTTATATAAAGTTACTAAAACTAACTTAGCTCTGTCTCAACCAGCTACAGAAGTAAAATACTTCTCGTATACATTAATATAACACTTTCTAAATGTAATGTCATTCATGATAATGTAGCTGCTTGCAGTGCAGAAGGTAATGAATTACATGTTCTATTACCAGTGAACTACGACTTCAGCTCAAGCTGGATAAGCTCACCTGTGAAAAATAGCCAGTTTAACTATATAGTTTACAAAGCTTTGACTCAGAACTTAAGTCGTGTTGAAAATATTAGATGTCAGTTAGTCATAGGTATTGACTATTTCTTTTATAGTTTGTTAACAAATGCAAAAGATAAGTTGTTGTGTGCTACTTTAGAAGTTACAAGGCTAGCTGAATAATTCTGCTTGGTGCAATACCCCCATCTGAACTAGTAGTAGTATAGTTTCTGGAAGGCAGGTGTCTGACTTATGAACAATTTATACAAAACCAAAACTGACATCCTGCACTTTCTCATGGCATTTTTTGCTGTTATGTGACTTTGAGCATTATATTTGATTATTTTCTATCTATACATGTTAGTTTGAAAATTTCTCCCTGTGTGCTTTGTTGTAGTTTTTCTTCCAGTGTGAAGTTGCTGGTAGCTATGTCTTAAAAGTAGTGCCCAACAGTGCCTACCAGTCATAGATTGCATTTTACCTCCAAACAAGTACTTCTACTTGTTTCTGGTTTTTAAGAATAGAGACAAGTGAACAGGATAGAAACTTTTCTTATAATTTTATTGTAAGTTAACAACAAACAGTAATCTTGTCATTCTTTTGAAGTTACACAGTCTTAATAGTACATTCTTTTCCCATATTACTTCTGTTACAGCCCAGTTTAATGCTGTTATAACATTCCTTATCAACCTCATTATATTTTTGAATCCCAGACAGAATTGTCTTTTCTTATTTGCCAAACAAAATTGCAGCGTCAATGCATCTTTCTTCTATAAATAAAATGTCATTAATTCAGCTTACTAGTATACACACATTAACAAAAAATTCAACAACATAACTACAAAATGGCAGTTTTTGGTAATTTCTTCATTCAGAGCTTGTAAACATTTTAGTTATTTTATTAAACTTAACACAATCCACAAAAATGTAGAACCCAACTAACTACTCAAACCACAATTGAATGTAACATAGATGAGAAAGAGAGATCAGGGGAAGATGAACTTAACACTGGGAAGGAGACAAGCTAAGCTCCTAGATCTGACTCCCAGTCTACTGTATCTGAAAGAGAAAAACAACAGCACAGAGTTACTCTTAATGCAACAAGTAAAGTGTTGTGCACTAAAAGATGCATAAGTTCCATTCCCTAACATATCTTCCATCCTATTTAGGTGCTAATTCAGAGTAATTTGTTTGAAATCTAAACTTCTGCAGATCTATCTGGTAAAGTGTGGTTCAAATTCAATATTTAATATTGCTCATTATGTTTTATCGTTATCTTTTACATCCTACTTAGACACTAATTCTGTAAAAACAGTTTATTATTCTTAATCTTGCAGCAACTCTCATTATGTACCTGTCATTTTCGTTCCCTCCATGGTCTCAGCTGGAACACCAATGCCATACTCATTTTCTCCAGTAACTCTGAAGAAGTAGATTCCTCCCTCCTCTAGGTCAGACACTTTATAAGACAATCTGCGGCATTTGTCAGTGAGTCTCGTCCAGCCCTTTCGGCTAATGTCTCGTATGTCGACAAGGTAGTTCTTTACAGGGGCACCTCCCTCATTCTCTGGGATGTCCCAGGCAACAGTGGCAGAGTTCTTAGTCACATCTTTAACTTCTATGTGAGTTGGTGGACCAGGAGAATCCAAAACATTCACTTTCAGCGTCAAGGATGTGGATCCAGCAGCATTTTGAAGTTTGACTATGTATTTGCCAGAGTCGTCACGTGTTGCCTGTTCCACTGTGATAGAGGTGACAGAGCTGGTTGTGTTGATCAGTCCTCTAACCCGCAGATCTACATCTGCTTTTTCCCATGTCACGCTGGGAACAGGTTTCCCTGTGAAAGGCACAGTCAAAGTGAAGGAGCTGCTGTCTTTTACAAGCAGTGTCTTCCTCATCTCAGTGCTAATATCAAACCTGGGCTCCTCTTCTCTTTCCATGGCCACTTCAGGATCTGTTTCTGGACTGGGCTCACTGATGCCAATCTTATTTATGGACCTAACAATAAAAACATATTCTTCCCCTGATGTGAGGCCAGTCACTGTAAACTCAGTTTTATCCATGTTATGAACACCAACAGCCCATTCTTCTTCTGTGGATTTTCGGTATTCAACTTTGTAACCTGTAACTGGATCTCCTCCATCAAACAATGGCTTGGCCCATGATAGAGTGATTGAAGATCTGGATGAATCCACTATGGTGGGTTTTGCTGGAGCAGAAGGCAGAAATTTTGGATCCTCTGCCAGGGTGAGTGGGGATGGAAGACTGGGTTCGCTCAGCCCAGCAGCATTCTCAGCAAAGACTCTGAATTCATACTCACATCCCCCACGTAGGCCAGAAGCTTTGACTCGTAAATCATAGACTGGCTTTTTATTGACTCTCACCCAACGAACACCCTGCTTCTCCCTCTTCTCAATGATATAACCGCTGATGCGACTGCCACCATCAGAGGCAGGCCTCTTCCAGCAGATAGTCATAGCTTCACTGGTTGCACTTGTGACTTCAACATCAGTTGGAGCAGATGGAGTAGTGAAGGGATCCATGGCTTTAATGGGCTCACTTTCCAAAGTTTCACCCTCCCCATATTTGTTGACTGCCCTCACTCTAAACAAATATTCATTTCCTTTAAGCAGTTTGGTTATCTTACAAGTAGTTGCCATCATGTCACCGTGCACAAGGGTCCAGGCTACACGGCTCGTTTCACACTTCTCAACAATGTAGTGCATGATCTCAGCACCACCAGTTTCATGAGGAGGTCCCCATGACAAGGTGCATTTCTCTGCAGAGAGTCCAGACACTTCCAAAGGTCCTGCAGGTGGGCCCGGTCTGTCCAGGACTTTGCAGGTAATAGGTTTAGAAATGGTACCACCTGTATTCTGTAATGTCAGAGTATACTGTCCAGAGTCTTTTCTAACACTTTCTCTGATAAGTAGAGACGTATGTGTCTTTGATGCAGTTATCTCAACCCTTCCTGTGGTCCCAATATGTCTACCGTTCTTCAGCCAAAACACAGTAGGGTTGGGACGTCCAGAGATGTCAGCATCTATTCTTAGGAGCTCACCTGCTTTGACAACCACCACATATCTAAATTTGTCTTCCAAAGTAATTCTGGGTGGTTCTACGTCATGCTGTACAGTAACAACTCCTGTCGTTTGAGAGGGTGCACTAAAGAGCTCAGCCGAATTTTTTGCAATGACACGAAAATCATACTGATCACCTTCTGTGAGGCCAGTCACCTCAAAGAAGGTGTCCTGTAAGTTGGTAAAGTTGCACTTAAGCCAGCAACTTTCTGGCAGCTCTTTACGCTCAACAATGTAACCAATTATTTTAGCTCCACCATCATATTCTGGTTTGTCCCATGAGAGAGAAACTGAGCTGTTAGTTATGTTTGTGACTGTGAGGTTACGTGGGGGGTCGCACTGGTCTCTTGCTGCTACAGGCTCAGATGCCTTACTGCAGGGTCCTACACCTGCCATATTCTCAGCACAAACCCGGAACTCGTATATTAGACCCTCTTCAACACTTGTTACTTTGAACTGGTTTTCAGTCACTGGGCTTCTGTTCAGCTTTGTCCACAGAATGCTGCTTTGGTCTTTGCATTCAATATGATATCCCATTACAGGGCTGCCACCATCACTGTCTGGTTTGCTCCAAGCAATGACCATTAGAGACTTTGAGGCCTGCACAACATGGAGGTTGGTTGGTGGACCAGGGGGCTTAAAGGGATACTGGGCAACAACAGGTTCAGATTCAACAAAGTGGCTCCTGCCGTAGCGATTCTCTGCAGCAACACGAAACTGATACTCAGTGCCCTGTGTCAAACGGGAAATTTTGATTGATGTTCTGGCAACTGTAGCTGACACAGTCTGCCATATTGTGCTCCCTGTATCTCTTTTCTCCACAATATAGTTACTGATTTGACATCCTCCAGTATAATTTGGTGGCATCCATGACAAAGTCACAAAGTCAGAGCTCACTTCATCCACACTGAGGTCACTTGGTGGTCCAGGTCTTTCGAAAACATTAACAAAAATTTCGGCAGACGTGGTTCCAGCAGAGTTGGTAAGAGTCACCTCATACACACCAACATCAGTCCTGCTGGCATCTTTGATAACAATCTGAGATGATGTGTCACATGTGGTCACATTTACACGGTTCGTTTCCTTCAGCATATTGCCTTCTTTTTTCCAGGCTGCTGTTGGTGGTGGTACGCCCTTAAATGGAACATCTATCTTTAAATCGCTCCCTGCCTTCACACTGAATGTGTTAGACAGTAAATTAATTATGGGCTCAGCACTAGTATTTTTTACAGCAACAGTAGTCAAGAGGGACTTTGGTTCACTCCTTCCTCTTTCATTCACAGCACTAACTCTAAAGAAATACTCTCTTCCTGTTGTCAACCCATTAATAGTCGCTTCCAGTGCTTTACTCTCTGAACATATTGTCCATGCCTCATCTCCCCTGGCTTGCATTTCTACAATATAACATGTGATCTTGCTTCCTCCATCATGGTCAGGCTTCTCCCAAGAGAGTCTTGCACTATTGGAGGTAACATCACTGAGTGTGATTTTGCCAGGAGGCAAAGGAGCCTCAGACACTTTAACAGCTTCAGTGGTTTCTGCTGGTAGTCCAGCCCCAAACTCATTCACAGCCAGGACACGAAAATAATAAAAACATCCTTCCTGGAGATTGTCAATCTTGTATGAGTTTCTCACACAATTGCTACAGACACTTGTAAATGCCTTTCTAGCATCCTCACGTTTTTCTACGATGTAGTGCAAAATTTTTGATCCACCATCAACCAGAGGTGCCTCCCAGGAGATGGACACAGAGTCTCTCTTTACATCTTTTACCTCTAGGTTTGTTGGTGCACTAGGAGAGTCCAATACTCTGACGTTGATAAATGCTGTTTTTGAGCCACTGCAGTTCTCAGCAGTCAACACATACTTTCCTGTGTCATTTCTATTGATGTTCTCAATAAGTAACACAGTGTAGGAGCTTGTTACCTCAATCTGAGCGCTTTTACTGAGAGATCCACCCTCCTTTGACCATTTAACTTCAGGCTCTGGTCTTCCTCTAAACTTGACAAACAGACGTAAAGTAGAACAAGCACGGACATTCACAATCTTCCTCAAGGCAGTGTCAAGCTCAATCTCCGGTGCTTCCAATTTCTCAACTGCTTTCACAGACCCAGGTATGTTCACATGCTCTCCAATTCCAGCCACATTCACTGCACGTATACGAAAATTATACTGTGCATTTTCTGTCAGACTCTTCACAGTGTAGCTTGTGTCTTCTACACCTGTGCTTGGTGTGCATGTGATCCATTCATCTTTTGCTGTTTCTTTCATTTCAACTACAAAACCTGTGATGGCTGCTCCACCATCATATATGGGTTTGGACCAAGTCAGAGACACAGTATTGCTGGTATAGTCTGTCACTCTGGGGTTGGTAGGGGGACCAGGGGGGTAAGTAGCTTCACAGACTTTTATATACTCACTTGGCTCACTGGGTGCACCCACGCCAGCAGCATTTTCTGCCAGTACTCTAAACTGATAGTAATGTCCCTCAGTGAGCCCTGTACATCTGAAACGCAAATCGTTGAGTCTTCTCTTGTTGCATCTACTCCATCTGACACCCTCCTTGTCACATTTTTCCACAATGTAGCCATCAATCTCTGAGCCTCCATCAGTCTCTGGTCTTTCCCATGTTAGTATTACAGAGTCACCAGTCACAGAGCTGACTATTGGAGCAGAAGGTGCACTAGGTGTTGTAAAGGGGTTTTGTGCAATGAAGGGGTCTGATTCCAGAAATTCACCGATACCAAATTTATTCACTGCAGCAATTCTGAATATATATTCTTTACCAGGCACCAGTTTTGTCACTTTGTAACTGATAGCTTCAACATGAGGTTCAACTTGAGTCCATGTAACTCGGCTGGTCTCTCTTTTTTCAATTATGTAGTGAGAAACACCTGCACCTCCATCATTTAGAGGGGGGTTCCAGTGAAGATTACACTTCTCTGCACTTACAACCTTCACTTTCAGCGGTCCATCTGGAGGACCAGGTCTATCTAGAACCTTTACATTAACTGGAATACATGTACTCCCACCAATGTTACTAAGGCTCAAGACAAAGTGTCCCCCATCCACTCGTGTACAGTCCCTGACAGTCAGAGTTGTGTGAGTGAGGGTGTTTTTAACTTCCATTCTTTGTGTGGCTTTGTCAATTTCCTTTCCATCTTTCAGCCACAGTACTTCAGGAAGGGGCTTCCCAAAGTAATCAGCTTCAATGGCAAATGTCTCACCAGCCTGAACAACGGTAGTACTCTTGAATTTAGGATCAATAAATGATGTCGGTCCTTCAATAACATCTTGAGCAATGATGGTTAGAGTTTCCGAGGGTGCGCTCCAAACTCCAGCAGCATTCTTGGCAGTTACTCTAAACTCATAGTTTTGGCCTCCAGTCAAACCTGTGACTGTGAACTGATTCTCAATAACATTAGTGAAGTTTACCTTCATCCATCTGCCATCTGGGAGCTCCTTCTTTTCAACAACATAGCCTGTAATGATACTTCCACCATCGTACTTGGGTTTTGCCCACTGAAGTGTTATGTTCTCTCTAGTAACAACAACAGCTTCTGGTTTACCAGGGGGATCACAGGGGTCTCTTGCCACATAGGATTCAGATGTCTTAATTGATGGGCTGAGTCCAGCAATATTCTCAGCAAAGACTCTGAATTCATACTCAATGCCTTCCTCCAGCCCACTTGCTTTGAAATGAGCCTCAGGTATAACAAGTTTGTTCAGCTTGGTCCATAAAATGCTGTTCTTCTCTTTGCGTTCAAGGTGATAACCAGTGATGGGACTGCCTCCATCTTTGGCTGGGGGTTCCCATTCAACCATCATGCTATACTTTGTCACTGTAGACACAAAGGGGGTCCCAGGAGCCATAGGCACACTAAATGGATACTGTGCAATTACAATAGGAGAGGTGATTGCAGTACTCTTTCCATACCTGTTTTCTGCAAACACTCTGAATTGATATTCACCACCTGTCTTCAGCTTGGTAATTTTGATCGTGGTCCTCACTGTGGTTGCTGATACAGTTTGCCAGTCTGTACTTGTAGTTTCACGTTTCTCCACTATATAGTTGTCTAGCTGGCAGCCTCCTGTGTATTCAGGTGGTGCCCAGGAGATGGTAGCATAGTCAGAACTGATCTCATCAACCTTCACAGGCCCAGTGGGGGGATCCGGCTTTTCAAGGACAATCACAGTGATTTCTCCTGTGTATGTTCCAGCACTGTTATTTGCTGTAATGGAGTATTGACCAGAGTGTTCTCTGACAGCATGTCTGATATGAAGAAGGGTTAATGATGATGTAGTAGAAACCTCTAGCCTTGAGGTCTCTTTAACTGCTTGACCATCTCTTTTCCATTCAATCTTTGGTGCTGGGTACCCAGTTACTGGGATCTCTACTTTAAGATCTTCACCATTCTTGACAGTAAATGTGTTAAAACTTATCTGGAGCTTTGGCTTAACCGCATTTTCTTTATCTCTAACAGGGCCAGGTTTGACTCGAGGGTTGTGTTCTCTGGTCTCTCCAGAAGCTGCAGACTGACCTGATGTGGAAGAAGAAAAGCACTGAATAATTTTAACAAGACGAAACCACTGTGCAGTCAGACTAATTAGATTCAAGATAATAGTGACAATAGTCATAATGGTCCACTGGTCAAGTCAAATACTGAATATGATTTTAAAAGTGGATTTGAGTAAACACATAAAATGCTACACGCTTCCTATTTATATTATTTATAAATCTTTTGATTAGTTTTGTCTGTGTCATAATATGTTGTGTAATACAACATAGTCTGAAGAAATATATGAACTGAATATTGTGTAGGCCATATTACATCTTAGAACATTTTTAAATTCTTTCATTATTATTAAAGACTGACTTTTATTACAGGCAAATTGAAGCACAACATGTTTGGTAACAATAAATAAAACAAAATAGAGCTTTATTAATACAGTGTCAAAAACAGAAAATTTAGTAAGTAGATTTTATTATACTTAGGAAAGGATAGTTTTTTTTCTGTAATTATAGGGTATGTTTAGCCAATAAAGCTATGTTTACTGAATTTGTTATTAATTGTAATAAGCTTATAATCATGTGTTAGTGTAGATTTAAAGCTAAATACAACTATACACTATCTTGGCTACACAGTAATTGGGTGAATGCATGGCATACCTTGGACAACGACTGTGGACGATGACTGTGAATCCTCTGCTGTAAGTGCTTCATCACCATCAGGGGTCATGTTTATATTTAGAGTGTGAGCTTTAGCCTCTGTTTTTTTTCCTCCCTACAAAAGAGAATGTACCAAACAAACAGAGACAAAGAAATTAAAGAGATACAGATCCAATCAGGGCAAATCATTTCTTTTCTATCCATTTAGCTGCTTTGGTTGTTTGTGTGTACACTTTATCTTCATGGCCACATAAAAAAATATTATATTCAGCCATAAAAAGGTTTTACAAACCTAACTTCAGTGTTTTAAACAAGCAGTGTCAGTTTGATGTGTTGGTACAGAAACCCTTGATGTGTTAAAAATAACTAGAGGCATGATGGCCTGGACTGCCATCTGTTCTGCCAAACAGATAAACTTCTATTATTATCTAACTCTTAAAACTCTCAAAACATTTAAACCATTCACTTTTGTAAGAAAGACAATAATCTTAATTGTCACAAAAACAGATTATCAGGTGTCCACTTTCTGTGATATATTACAACAACATTCAAGATATTACTACTTATATGTATTACATTTTCAAACACACTGTGCTTACTTCATTGTTGCTTGTTTCCATCCTTTCCCCTATTTGTCCTTAATTATGTATCCGAAATGAAATTTGAATTCAAAATTCAGCTAGTGCACATAATCCATAAACTCCGTAGGCAGCTCTACCAACCACTGGTTACTTTATCTCCAAAAGCATGCAGTGACTAAAATAACCTCAACGCCTGATTGGCCACAAGTCATTCTTTCAAAATTAGTTGAGACTACAAGGGCCATCTTAGAAAAACTGGAGTGACTCAACTGTTATAGTTAGATAAGTAGATATAGACTATTACAATTAGCAGTGATTTTACTGTGTAGCTTTGCAAATTAGATATTTCAAACAGCCTACATATGTGTTTGTTGTAGTTGTATTTTAATGGTGATCTATATATGCTTTATACAGGTTTCATTGTTGTTTTTGTTGAGGTTTGAACTCTCTGACATCTGTTTTTATTTGATGTACCCTATTTTCATAATACACAATTGTTGCCATGTTTAATGTTGTTACATTATTTTCGAAACTTTTATTTTGACAAACGAAGGAAACGGAAATGCGTTGTGGAAGTAACGTTAGCTAACTATGGAAGCTAGCTAGTACAGAAGCTAACTTAGCAAACCGGGAAAAAAAAATCATGTATAAAATCTATCTGTGTAACTGTGAATGAGAACTTTGTGTGCGTCTATGAAGGCGTTTATTCTGCTTTTTTTTTCATGTCTTGTTTGACACGGTGATATTAGGTCAATATTAAAAGGTGAGTATCAGTCACATCAACTCATTTTCGTGCCACGACCAGTGAAATAAACCTGGTGGTTTTTGCCACAGACCTTTGTCAGCATAAAGCTGGTTTATTTAGTGTTTCTACCACAAATGTTACAGTCCTAATTTCACAGCTGCCACTGTACAGCTGAAGTAACATGAAAATAAAATAAACTGGCTACAGTTAAAATGATTGTTTCTACTGTCTCACATGTGAAATGTCAAACTGGGTGCTGGCAATATATTACAATAATTGTTAAAATATTTGTCAGGCTGCTCGATCATATATTGTCACCCTGCTTCTTATCGTACCTACTGTATCTATCTGATGATTCGGCAAGATGTTACCAAACTGACCAACCGCAATGATCCTTATTGTCAAACTCATGCATGTTGCTGCCTGTTTACCAGCAGATCCAACTATGTCGATCCAGTTTGTATACGGCACACAGGACTTTGTCACAGATGTGTGTCGGGGCAGTGGAAACGGTCCACGGACAAGATCACCCCAGTCAAAGTTTGATACAATCATCCAAGCCGGCTGGACGGAGAGGATGGAGAAGGGACTTCTCCGCTACCATCTGGGTGATTTACAAACGCGTGTTCTCACTGGACCACATGGTTATGTGGCCCAGCTGAATATTAAAAGAGGAATAGAGAGAAGAAAGCCTCAGGAGATACTGAGCATTCAGCAGGAGTTCAGTGCCAAGCAGTTTAACTTCAACAAAATCAATCCAGAAGAAGTCATATTTGAGATGATAAAGGACACAGAACAAAACACAGCTTCACAGGAGAATGGACAATTGCATGAACCCTGCAGGATGGTTGTGCTGGTCAATGTCAGCCCTCTGGAATTTGGACATTGTCTCTTTGTTCCAGATCCATCGCTTTGCTTCCCACAGGTCCTAACGAGGTTTGCCATCCAGGTCGGCATCGAATCTGTGCTCCTGAGCTCCGACCCTGGCTTTCGAGTGGGGTTCAACAGTCTGGGGGCATTCGCATCTGTCAATCATTTACACTTGCATGGATATTACCTCCACCATGAGCTCAAGATAGAATCTGTGTCAGTCAAACCACTGATTCCTGAAAGGGGATTTTATCACCTGTTGGACTTTCCTGCTGGCTTTTTGTTTTACACAGAGTCAGATGAAATGGAGAAAGTTGCCAGAGCCATCTGTAAAGTTACAGATTTTCTAGTGGATGGCAATATTGCTCACAATTTGTTTTTCACTAGAGGATGTCAGCCCTGTGACTACACACAGAACAAGAAAGATCACTGTTCAAGAAGAGGTGTGCGCATCGCTGTATGGCCCAGGATATCCTGCTTCGGTGCTAAAGAGGAGTCTGCCTTCAACGTTGCTCTTTGTGAGCTGGCTGGACACTTGCCATTTAAGAACAAGAAGGACTATGAGCTAGCTACTGAAAAAGATGTGGTAGACATAATTCAGAAATATCTTCTACCTGAAAGGGACTTTCTAAAGTTGGAACAGCAGCTTATTCATCATTTAAAGGATCTTTAGTGTTTGGACATACTGGGTGCTACATATATTTCAGTTTTTGGTATTCAACGTTTTTGGGCACATTAATTAAGAAAAAAAAAAAACTTCACTGGATTTTACTGTATAATATAACAAATATTCAGGTTAATCATTATGATATTTATAAATAAATGTTACATTTAATCAACTAATAGTTATATCAACTAAAGTCATAAAGTAAAACTGGTATAAAAATGCCACAAACAATTTAAAACCATAGAAACCTCAATATATACAAAATGCTAGTTAATGACCATAATTACTACACACAATTTGTGTTGTCAGAGTGGGAGAAGGTAAGGTGAAATTAATAATATTTTTATTGCCTCGTCCCAGTTTGTGGTCAAGGACACTTGAATGCAACAGACTGTTACTTTTGACCACATTACTGAAAAGGGCAATAATGTTTACTGATGAAACATGCATGTACATGTTTCCAGTGTATAATGAGTCCTGCATCACATATCATTTTCAACACACCCCCTCCAATGCAGCTCCTTGAGTTTGTTCATCATAGAGCAAATGTGTGTCTGAAGACAGCATGACTCAGCGGTTGTTAAAGACAGCACCTAGAATATCATGAAGCTGAGGTGAGATGCCTCAGAAGGGGCAGAATGGGGGTGTGTAGTTCAAGGTCTTCTAATGTAGCAAAGGTAAAAGGTTTCTAAAAGTGCAGTCGTTCAACCGCAGAGTTGTGTAAACTGATAGTCATTGGTGATATTGACAACAGTGTGTGTTGATAATGAGAATTAACTGAAAGTAAAAGAAAAAAAAATGCTCTGAATGATGTCTCTAAATTGACACTGCTTAAAAGTACATAGCTCTGTTAAGAGGTAAGATGATATCACGTCAGTTCACCAGTGACACGTTTTTTTTACAGAACCACAGTGCCACCATCACATATAGGTTAGGTTCACTAAATAATGTTTTTGTGCTTTTAAAATGGAATAAATAATAATTTTGAGACAAATTTCACACTGTATACCTAGGGGAAACAGTGCATTGGAGTTAAAGTAAAATAAAAATCTTCTAATATCCAGAATGACTAGTTGCTACCATAGTACACTATATTTAATGACTTGCTTGACTGTCTTTTATCACAGTGCTAGGAAAAAATATTGTTATTATTTTGCATGTTTGTCACACAAATGATTCAGATCATTAAACACACTTTTATATTGACTGACACTGACGTGTCAGTCAATTACTGATACGTGTCACCGCATGGAAATGTGAAAATGACTGCAGTATGTAGTACCCTCAAAAATTAAGCACAGTAATAAGAAAAAACTTCACGAGTTAATGCTGAGACAACAGATGCCAGTCTTGTTCATTATGTGCACACCTACCCACTCCTAAATTAAGTTTCAGCTACAATAATTTTAATAACCTTTGTGTATTGTGCACTGTTGTTGCATCGGGGTTTAAGAATATCAGGAAGTCACTCATAGCCACTAATGTTGTGTAGGAAACATTATGATATGTCATGGTAGAAAAGCACAGGTGTAAATAATACAGCTGATGATGGCAAATTTCCATGTAGCTGCTTAGAAAAATCATGGGTAGTTCCTGTCAGGAAGGATACTCGCAACCCTTCTTTACGTTGCTTTTGTCAAGCATGGTTCAGTCTTTTACTCTTCTTACAACTCATCATCCCTGAAGAGCACATCATCTGCCAGAACTACATCACCAGGGTAGCAGTGCCAAGTGGAGCAGTAAAATCAATGAGCATAAATATCTGCTCTCTCATTTCAATGAGGTTCATCATTAGTGAGCACAAAACCAGTGCATTGATCTCGGTTTAGCTGCTGAAATGCCCATTTAGTTCTAGAGATGATTTCTCTGTCTTTAAGACTACGAGCTGGTTGGTAGCAATAAAATATGCCTCGTTTTATCTTATCTTCTTTATCTTATTTGTATAATCAATTTGCTCGCTTAAACTTCAATTACATATGGGGTTTTAAAGGATTTTTTTTATGGAGGAGAGGTTTTGAGCTTGAATTTAAAATAAACAAGCTTTAATAAAGGTAAGGGTAAGGGCAGGTTATGGTATAATAACAAGGAGAGTCACCTTTACAGCCTTCATCCAGTCATGCCTCATAGTTTGAGCCGTTGGGTCACTACCAGGACTACATGTGTTATGCATACAGTGTATGTCAATTGCAGCAATCTGTTAAACTGCATCACATTAACCTCAAAATGCTTGAAATGTGATCTTCTATGCATGCATCATCAACTTCCATTATTTATCATAATTTCTAATGTTGGTGTTGGTCAGTAAAACATGTCAAGTACAAATTATACTAGCAGATAATTTTCTACACCCTGATTTTCTCATATTCCACCCAGACAAGCTCAGGGCAAGGAGCCTGGAAGGATGCACCAGTTTAACATTGGTCAAATTTAATGAATTTCTTCATTTGAGTTATGTTGATGGAACACAGGTAAATGATACATGAACCTTGAGCTATCAGAATATTTAGAACATGATTTAATTATTAGCATTTAACACTTAATCTGTGGAATATCATTTACCAGTGCTTTTCCCCCCTGTTTTGACCAGTTGTCATTATAGATACAAGCACAAGGGCTACTGTACTCCAGTTCTAAAGTCTCTGTGTATTTCACCTTCCTGAGTCCCAATATAACATACAATCAACAATAGTTAGGTCTGGCTTATCATTACTACATACATTATAACTCCATATTCTCCGTTATGAACACACACACACGTGAGCGTGATCGCTCTGCCATGTTCAGTACAGTAGACTGGTAATGGTTGAATCTCTTAGTAAATTATTGCTCAGTTACTTTTTATATGACTAAAAAACATAACAAATTGCATTTATATGCATGGACAGTTGTGATGATGCTAATAATGTCAATGCTCCATAAGATCAACCACAGAGGAACTGAAAACTCCCTTTCTGACTGGTATAAAAAATGAAAAGCTGTAGTTGTGCTGAGCCTTTTTGCTATAGTTACTTCTTGACTTCATATTGTACAGAAAATGATTTTCTTTAGGCAAAGAGTGTTTGCACTAAGGGAGGATTCTGCAGTGATGTTTCAAAGGTATACAGTTTATCTATTGAGTGGCTGGATGACACTGTACTGTACACTGTGCTGTAGCCAGACTAGAATAACCAGTGCAGTTTGTATTCAGGATGTCCTAGTAAACATTATCCTATAATAATAGGATATATATATCCTATATATAGGATAATAATATACCCTATAATATCAGTATCTAGCATTGGAACCTGCTGTTACTGTATGGTCTTGTGATGTTTATTGTTGAATTTAAGCATACATATAGGCTCAAATATATGGTGTGTTTGTGTAGATGCACAAGAAACGTGCCCTCAACTGAAGAACACCTGAATGTGAAGGGAGTGACTGGGAGGAGTGTCCTCACAGCTCATTTCACATGTGCTTAAGATGCTCGGTACCTTTAACGGGTCTGCCACTTTTGCAGAGAACTGCTCACTTTAGTTATTCAGCTGTTTGTGAACTTGTGTTATTTTTTTTAGAGAAACATAAATCCAAAACCAGCCAATAACAATGGGTGCTGTTCAGAGCTTCAGGAAGTTGTGTGACCGTCCAAAAAATACTAATGTTCGTTTCAGCCTACCTGCAGTTTGCGCGGTTTGGCAGATAGCCATGATCATCTTGTTTGGGATTTTTATTCGATACGACATAGAGGCAGATCCACACTGGATAGACTACAGAAAAACTCACAACATATCAAGTGACATTGAGAATGATTTCTACTACAGATATCCAAGTAAGTGACTTAATATATATTTTTTCAGTTTCTACATATACTTTGTCTGAGTCACCTTTTTTTTAATTCTTAATCTAGCAGTTCTTAAATCTTTACACTTCTGTCTTTAGACAGATAACAAATATACATTTATATATATTCATGAGTCCACATTGGCAGGAATAATCTGTTTTAATGTTATTAACATACATTTCTACTCGAGTTACCAAGTAGATAATAGTTCTCAGATTGTGATGATAGGTCAGCAAAATATAGGAACTATCAAATTATTTCTACATTGTTGGCATGAATCTGACACTCACAAACACACATTTTCCCTTGGGCTTCACTCTCCTTAGGGCACTTAAGTCATAGCTGACATGTCATCTCTTACCTGTTTGCCACTATAGAACATGTTTTTTTTCAGTAGACACTCAGTTGGCAGTTTAGTAGTTTTAGCAACCTAAAAGGTTGTTCAGTTTATTACAACAGTCCTGCAACAAATGCCATGAAAGTAATAACGTGTTCGCTGAAACTGTTCTAGAGAGGTGTGGTGTCCATGTCAAATGTAAATGCAAAAGTGTATAAAAGCTGCCTGGAATTTGGGATGGGCATGTATTGTATAGGTGGGTTGTACTGCCCCAAAACCCACAGTGTCAGTGTCAGGCCATCATAAAGAAATGTCAGATATGGGATTGGATGTCAGATGACTAATGTTTGTCCTGACACAGTCTGTTGTATGAGACTAATAAGATTCCATAGCTATAGCATATTATTTTGCATCAGAATGGCCTCCATGTGTAGACAGGACAGTCTGAAACATCTGATGCCTTTGTTGTGGGAGGAGCAGAGAAAAATGTCCATCCATTATATAATATACCAATGAATGCACTGGCTTCTTCAAAGCAAACAATAAAGTTTCACAGCGCAGCGGGAACATGTTGTACCATGAGAGGCTATGTTGAAACGATACACGACTGGTTCATGCTGGTATCCACATACTGTTGCTTGCTGCAGATATTAATGGTCTCACTAAAGTGTGTGCCTGTACCTGTATACCTTAAGGTAATTCATTGTCATCAACATCGAATCAACAAGTAACAGTAAATACTGTAATGTCCTTGGGTCACGTGACATTTTCACGTGAAATCTTCACGAGACTTCTGTACATGATATGCCCTCAATAACACTTAATGACACTTGCAATTGATGCTATTATTGTTTAGAATCAATCAATCATAATTTATAGAAATAAAGCCTATAATGAGCTCTAATTTCTCAAATCCTTTATTAGTTTTTAATTTTGATAATTTCTTACCCACATATTCTAACTTTGTCCCTGTTGAAGAAACACTCTCTCTCACCTTGTCTTTCACCTTTCTTTTGTTGGTCATTGTTATTTCGAGCTCAAAGGTCTATCCCAGCATACATTAGCCCATCATACACACATGTATGTTTGCAGACTATAAAGAAGGTTACACAAAGCAAGTGGTGATAATTGCTCTAGGGATCAAATCATAGTCTTTCTTGAAAGTAAAAACAATTAAATTAATAATCCAACATTTAAACCCTATGCAGCTCCTTAGCCTATAATTTTAGCCTATAATTCCTCTCACCTCACTCTCCTTCTGTTTTTATCATAGGCTTCCAGGATGTTCACGTAATGATCTTTGTTGGATTTGGTTTCTTGATGACATTTCTTAAGCGGTACAGCTTTGGTGGGGTGGGTTTTAACTTCCTCATCTCAGCCTTCGGTATCCAGTGGGCACTGCTGATGCAGGGCTGGTTCCACTCCCTGGACTACACTGATTTAAAGATCAAAATTGGAATTGAAAAGTAAGTCTTTAATTTTATTCTCAGGTAAAAGCTTCACTTATTTACAAATAGAAACTGAGTCTCATAGTTCAGAGGTGTCCGAAGCCACAAGCAAAAGCAGCTGTTCAGCTCTGATTTGTTTAATCACTAGGCAATATGTCTGATGGAAATATGTCATCCTCCACTCTCTTCTACAATGCAACAAGGAATATAGAATGACATGTGGACACAAAACAAGAAGAAATACGTTTTCCAGGGACATCAGATTTATTGTTTGTGGACTCAGTGGTTGGAAAATAAAACAGAACTCTCCAGGCTACTTGGAAATAATGATACTGCGATAGTCCAGCCAAGTAACTGATACACATACAGAAATAGTATTTTTGTGTTTGTCAGTAAATGAACTAGTGGGTAGGATAATTAGATGCGTTTACTTCAGATAATATTACTGATCTTGAAAACTTAAACTCTGATTTGGTTTACAGCTCTTGAATGAGCACATTCTTAGCCAAAATAAATCTTGTCTCATATTTTGCCAGTAAGGGTTACAGATTTTTTATATTGCTTTGTTTGTGCACTACATTTTGTCTGTCTTCTTCCTCAGCCTGATCAATGCCGACTTCTGTGTGGCAAGCTGCTTGATTGCTTATGGGGCAGTGCTGGGTAAAGTTAGTCCAGTCCAGCTGATGGTTATGACTCTGTTTGGAGTAACATTGTACGCAGTGGAAGAATATATTATCCTGAATGTCATACATGTAAGTTGGAGCCATATATATATTTATGAGTATATATATGCTGAACTAATCACCAGAGAAACTACAGCATAGGAAGTTGTCTACTATTCTATATGTACTGTATACTGTATACTATCTAATATCTATATCTATACTATTCTAGACTATTACTACTAATAGTCTACTATTTTTTTCTTTACTGAAGGCCAGAGATGCTGGAGGCTCCATGGTGATCCATGCATTTGGAGCTTATTATGGTCTTTTCATCTCATGGATGCTATATCGGCCAAATCTGGACCAGAGCAGTCGCCTGCAGGGCTCTCACTACCACTCAGATGTCTTTACTATTATTGGTGGGTTTAATTTAAAGGAAAGTTGCACATTGTGATACCTGCTTTTGACTTAAATTGATATTTTACTCCTAAAAATATTTAGCTCTCATTATTTATTCTGTCTTCTCTGCTTTCACTGATTATCTTCTTTCTGCACAGGCACTCTGTTCCTGTGGATGTTCTGGCCCAGCTTCAACTCAGCCATTGCAAACCATGGAGATGGACAACTCAGAGCAGTCATCAACACCTACCTATCTTTGGCTGCATCTGTACTCACTACTGTGGTCATATCAAGCTTCTACAATAAACATGGAAAACTAGACATGGTAACAGCCTGTGTCTGTCACTCACAATCACTCCCATCATAAAGCTACACTATATGAGTGATGTGGTTGTGATTATAGGCAATATGTACATTTGTAAAGTTCTAATTGCAGATGATGCTAAAATAGATATCCTTGCTGAATTGCCAAATATGTTGCACACTTGTTGTGCTCCACCTAAACAAGCTTAAATGTTTTATGCCATAGAGTGATGAGTTTTATGGTTTCAGCACCATAAACACTACAACTTATTGCTCCTGATAGAATGGAATGGGACCAAACTGACACACAGTTTGTTTGTGGCCTGCACATCCACTTTTTTCCGTACCTGTTTTTCAGGTTCACATCCAGAATGCCACTCTTGCCGGGGGTGTTGCAGTGGGAACAGCAGCAGAGTTTATGCTGATGCCCTATGGATCTCTGATCGTAGGCTTCTGCTGTGGTTTGATCTCCACTCTGGGATTTATCTACATCACGGTATGGTATTTCTCTTGTTTAATGTGTTCAGATGTTTTCCAAAATCTGGCATTCATTTGTGCGTTTAAGCTCCTAAACCTTAGTCCGAGTATTGTAAAGCTTAAGATGTTTTAGTAAACTTAGATAATCTTAATTCATACATTTCTCTCAGCCATTCTTGGAAAAACGCTTTAAGATCCATGACACATGTGGAGTCCATAACCTTCATGGCATGCCAGCAATCGTAGGAGGCATTGTGGGAGCTGTTACTGCCGCATGTGCAACAGAATCAATTTATGGCAAAGAAGGGTAAGTAGTCCTTATAGATAGGAACCAGCAGCCAGATGTCATGGTTGTAGAAAACATTTTATATTAAATAGTTCCCTCTTTGGTATTAAAGGCTGATTGAAACCTTCGACTTTACTGGTGACTTCAAAAACATGACACCTCAAAAGCAGGGTGGTCACCAGGCTGCGGCCCTGTGTGTGGCTCTCGGCTTCGGAATAGGCGGAGGCATCATTGTTGGTAAGAAATAACCACTTCAACCTCCCCTGAGTTTGACCAATGCCTGAAAATATACAGTATGTATTAATAACTGTCGTTGTCATGTCATTGTATTTTCACACAATGTATGACAGACTGTGTTTGTTTGGATGACAGTGTTTGTATTCTTCTCAGGCTGCATCTTAAGATTGCCTATTTGGGGAGATCCTGCAGATGACAATTGCTTTAATGATGAGGTCTACTGGGAGGTGAGAGACAACTGTTTTCAGCCATAACAACATTTTTGCCAGTCTCAAACTGGAACAATAATATTGAGTCACAGTCCAGTCATTCATTCATCTGAAATTGTCTGAAATGGTGAATTTCCCCAGAATGAAGACTAGATATTTTAAAAAATGCAAATGTGTTGCACCAGCTGCTCTAATTCAAACCTGCTGAATGAAACAGTTTTCAGTTCATTGGCTCTGACTTGATCTAAAGGAAATTCAGTATTTCTTTAAAGGCAATCAGGACCAGGTCCTGCTGTGCTACACCAAGAAATACCCAAAAGTAACAATTAAATACTTTTTCTTCTTGGTCAAATAAACGAAATTTTAGAACATGTATGTAAATATGAGAACAGACTTTGCTTTAACAGACTAGATGTATTTGACCTTTACTGTGCTAATCCTCATTATGTACATTACTGTGGCACATTTGTTGACAAAGACTCAGTAATAGTTTTCCATTTTATGACATAAAGAAGAACTTATGAATCGCTTGATTAATCTTGTGATTGCTGTTTTCCTTTGAATCCTATTTTTTGTTATCTGATTGTTCACAGGTTCCTGAGGATGAAGAGAACATCCCTCCTGTCATACAGTATAACAACGACGTGAAAGGCAAAGAAGTGTAAGTGTCACTTTAGTTTATCTAACTCTCGTGTTCTGGTTATGGAGATATGTGTGTCATACCAAACAAGAAATGCTGGTAGTTTTTGAAATATGTGCTGCATTCAGTGTCCTCTTGGTGGCAGCAGATCCAAATTTGCAGAGACTTTCTGTGACTCTTTGTTGCTGCTCTTTGTTAGGAACATCTATTCATCTTGTTGAATACAGCATGACCAAACAGTGAGGCTGTAGACAGCATGACACAGCCGACATGCAGGTCTGCAATGTCACTGTCACTCACTGCAGGCTAGAATATCATATGCTGATATGGACCATTAGTTTTGTGCTTCTGAGTGAAGCTCACCCATGGTGTTTGTTGATACGGGTTTTTCACAGCGGAGCTGCACGTGTGCGTATCTTCAATGTGACCTTGAAGTAACAGAAATCTTGTTTATTGTGTAAATAAAAATTATGATAATAAAAAATAATAATCATGGGTTTTATGAGATGCTATGCTTTTATGAATGAATCATTGACTTGACACAGAGAAGCAGTTAAATAATGAGCATGGGAACGTCCAACATACATCATTGTGTTTCACAAATTATGTAATCCTTTTTGTTGTTGTTGTTTTTTCAGAATAGAGTCAAATTTTGTCTTGGAGAATCAAGAACAGTAGATCTCTTCACACATGGCCACATGACCCACAGTGAACCGTTTTGTTTGATTGTTTGTTTGTTTGTAGTGACAAAAAATCAGTATATTCAGTATCTTGTATATTCAGTTTCTGTTTAAATCAACATATAGTAAATAAAATGAAGTCAAATTTAAAAATGATAATAAATGAGGACCATTATTTCTACTTGATTTGCCTCATTTCAGAATTGAGATACAAGTGAATAAAATAAACGAGACTCCAACAATATAAGCCTGGTTCCTTTACAGTTAGTAGCTCAGACAGAAATATTCAAAACCAAATTTTGTACATTTTTGTACAGTTTTGTTACATTTGCTTGAGACATACTTGAGTTATAACTAAAGCACTTTTCTGTCTTTACAGTGGAATAGGTGTCGGGTGAAAAAAATAGAGTACAAACTTTTAGCAAGTTTATGTTGAGTTTTCTTTGCTGTATGTTTGCATAGTTGCATTTTAAATTATTGCCATTAGATGTTTTAAATTTTATTACATTTTGTTTGCCCTAATTTACTTTTACACTGAGACATAATGGGAGTTGTGTATCACGTGACTGACTATAGATTTTATAAATAAACTTATTTTTTTAACTGAGTGATAGGATTTTTGCAACAGGATATTTAATAAAACCTCGTACTTAAATCCCCTCTACTTAGTGTAAATGTTTCATAAACATTTGGTGGTTTATACTACTGTTTA
>OMLM01020789.1:27018-38814 GCA_900302695.1 Helostoma temminkii | reverse complement strand
GATTAAAGATTAAAATTCCTCCATTTGCATAAAAACCGACATCCTGCTACAAGGGCTGATCATATTTTCATGCTACTTTATTTCAAATCAGTGACAGAAGTAAACTGAGACCTTCTTTCATACATTTATAGCATTAATGTTTCACATATGACATAAGAGAAAAACATAACCAAAATGCATTATCTATGACATTACACTTAAAGTGCATTCAGAGGTGGAAAAATGAATGCTTTTGTTTTTAAAAATTTGAAAGAATAAAATTGCATAAAAATGTCTGATTACACTCACTTTGACATTCATACAACAACTTACAAAAACTGGCTTTCCAAAGGAAACTTACATATTTTAATGTATACGTTTCTTTACATTTGTACAGTTTTATAACATATTGTTCTTGCAGTGTTTAGTTGACTGATAATTCCTTAAGTCTGATGCCAACATTTAGTTGAGTTTGCTTCATGATGTCCATGAGCCAAATCAGGTGTCCTGAGGAGTCCGGAGAAGCTCCCAGATCCTGTTTCATCCTGAGGAAACATGACAGAGGGAATCATTAGCATGGTGATCACACTTGGCTCCATAATCTGCGCTGGACATAATGAAATATTTCACATTTTTGGAAAGAAAAAAAGAAAGAAAAAAGACATTCACACTGCTGTACATAATGTCTCTGGGATAATAATAATTAAACCTTCTATTTATGAAGGTTGCAAAGTGCTGAGCAGTCAATAAAAACAGCAAACACTCGCCGTAAAAGAGATTAAAAAACAATGAGCCACAGGGAAAAAGACATAAAATGTGTAAACGAAGCCCCTACAGAACAGTAACATATAAATGTAAGTCTTCAGAGATGCATTTTAAGAACAAGTACATAACATGCAATAATAATGTTATAATCACGTGGTTTATTAACCTTATGTTTATTCCAAATGGAGGCGAGTATGTTTTGACAAAACTGAAATTTGCTGTTGTGCGTGTTTTTTTAGTTTTACATCAGAAACTGTAGGCTGCTACAGAAAAACAAACTTCCTTTTCATGTACTGTAAAAATAGGCCCCTGTGCTCTGCATGTTGTTCTTCTCTCCCATTTTCAGGCAGTATGGATAGAAGGATCTTAAGGCTTTTATCCCCACAGGGAACCAGCCCGAACTCTTTCTCTGTCAATTTTCACCCACTCCCCAATTCAGACGAGCCCTTTCTCCCACCAACCCCACAATGAAGGATTTGTCCTCATTCTCTTTGTCCACCTCTGATATCTTTTTTTGACTGTTCCCTCTCTGCAGACACCATGCAGCGTATGCAAATACACACTCTTTCATTCGCGGGACCCCTCCCCTGAATAAACGCAGCCTTAAATGAGGCCACACTTGCACACATTTACAGGGGAGAGGGGGCATGGAAACATGCACATATTACAATCAGTGGATTTGCATGCCCACTCCGACACATAGAAACTCCAATGCTGAACAATGACCATTTTAAAATGAGCAGACACAAATATGGTTAATTCATGTCACTTCTAATCTATACGTCTTTATGCAGGTTATACAGACAGCTGTATACAAGAAAATATAAAAACAGGAGAATAGAGAATCTAAGCACAAATCTCTATGTGTACAGACACATAAAAAACACTAGTTTATGTGGCACCTTGACAAGGAATGTCTTTGTTATGTAATTTTGCTGTGCATTTTACTTTTTAGTGTTCTCCATATTATGGCTTTCAGGGCTATGCTTTTTAAACAAAATGTCCTTCATTCTGCTGCTTCTTGTTCAAAAGACTTAAGTTTGGAAGTGTTTCTGTTGTTACTTAAAGAAGAAAGCTATTTGTTTGCAACATTAATTTTCTTTTCTAAAAAGTTTTTTTTCACCACTGTATTTTAACCCATAAGGGCACACACACACACACACACACACACAAATAGCATTCACATGTGAACGATGAGGCTGAAAGCAAAACAGTATCCCAACAGAAAGTGTAGAGGAATATGTGTGGACTAACTCTAAAGGTTGGATGAATTATAACAGTGTCGGATGAACATAAAGTGCTCTCACACAGCTAACATTCCCAAGCTGGCCCGTGCCATCTGCGAGCAAGTGTGAATGGGTTTGGGTTGTGTGTGTGTGGTGGGGGGTTGACATCTACTGGACAGCTTTGACAGTTCGGCCTTTTCATTCGTACATTACTGAGACGGCTGGCCTCCTTCCCATAGCAACCCTAGCAGAGGTCAAAGGCTATGTACCACCCAACCATCCTCCTCCTCTGGTGCTCCATGGTGGCCACAGACACTCTTAATTCCTTGACTGGCTGCAGACAGACAGACTGCATCCGTGAACTTGAACTTGACTTTCTGACACAGTGATGGTGTTTTATATCCACCCGATGCTATAACGGATGAGAATACTTAAATATGAACATTTTCTCTTTTACTCTTCTCTTTTCACCTTTTTCACACCTTTACTGAATTCATGTAGACTCCCAGAACATGTACAAAAAAGGTCACACCAAGGATTCCCTGTAATTCTCCTCACCCTAGAACCTCATCTGCTCCTGATATGATTACAAAGGGCTACTGTATTAAAGGCTCAGTCACCTAATTCTCCTCTACTTTCATTGGAGCATACAGGACCCCTACTCAGGGACACCACAGCCAACAGACATAATCTGAAAAGCCTGGGATGTAGAAACTTCTCTACATCTTCCACTAAGATACTTAACGTTGGGCTTTGTGCTAGATTAGTCTCGGCCAAAGTTGCATTAAAGAGCCCTGATGAGCCTCGCTTGACCCACATTGGACCTCATCCAAGACTGTGGACGACCCGTGGGCTGGGCTTTATATATATCACAGCAGCGCTATTAAAACATTAATAGTGTCCACACATAGTGACGCGAATCCGAAGAGTATCCCAGGAGCTATATGGTATTAACATTTTATCGCTACTATGGCTACGCTGCTGCACCCACACAAAATGGGAAGTGAGAGCTGGCTACTGTCACTTCATCATTTCACACATTACAATTTCTTTGCACTGAAAATCCCACATAGAAAAAGCAATACATAGTTAATAAGGAATAACAGAGAAAAGTGTGAAGAAAGAAAGGTAATCATCCATATTCTACCATTTTCTTGAGGGGAAATACATTTTCTGTCAAATTTAAAGTTAAGCACAAGTAGAGGGAATTTATGAATTAATATTTCAGCCACTGTATCGACAGTGTGCACAGAGACTTTCAGGAACGTCCAGCTCCTAATTCTTCTTGACACTGTGTCAAAACCACTGACCTTAGTGTCCAGTGTCTGGTGTCTGGTTTCAGACAGTCTTGATTGAAAACTCTTTGTTTCAGAGCAGATTAAAACCAGATTCTTAAGCAGGGTTTATAAGACAATACATATCGAAGTCAAGATGAGCCTACAAGATGAGCTCATATGTGATTATTTCATGCCACTTCCCTGATTGTGTTGCAATTAATAAGATCTATAGATCACAATGAAGATTACACAAATATTCCATGTGCATATGTGCTTGTGTGTTTGTATGTAATATAAATGCTCTTTTTGAGAAGACGTATTATTAATGACTATATTACACTACAAATTAGCTTAAGTCAGAGCCTCTCTTTGACCACACTGTCTCTGTCGACCGCTGTATCTACCACATACAGTTGCAGACCAACCTCCCCCTTTACTCTTGTACACACAATAGTCCTCCATGCCAAGCTCCTCACGGCTGCAAATTGGTTTAACATGGCAGTGCACAAGCTAACACATGCTAACTTCAGCAAAAGCAGTGGTAACGCTGGTGGCTCAAGTATGGCTGCCCATGTGCTCTGTTGTCTTCTTTACCTATGCGTATTCATAAGTCTCTGCTATATTTAACCCTTCATGACAAGGTAATCTTTACTTTCATTATTAGAAAACAATAATTTAATCTATCCCCAGTTCACTCCTCTATTTTCTCTATCCTGCTCCGGAGATTTGCAATAGAAACGTAGCATGGAACAAGCTATAGTACCTGCAAGATTAATTTCTCGCCTTCACCTTTTCTTTCTCTCTTCCGTCAAATCTGCCCGAAGCAATGCACTGTATATCACAGATGAGCAGCACAAATGCAATTATAAAGACAGTTCTGAGTCTTTTGTATGAATAAAGAGAGGGAATAATCTTTTGACATGTGGGGCTGCACATGCCTTACATATCTAGTGGTAGCACACGTACAGTATGAGGCTCATTAATAATCATTATGCTTGGGTTACATCATGTATCTTGTTAGGCACACCCATTGCCTTAGCTGAGTCATTCGCTGTGATACATTGTGCCACCAACTGTCTTGTGAGATTTTCATGATGTGTGTCTTTTGTACAATCTGAGAGAGATACGAATGTGTAGATCCTGATTGCATGAAGGACAAACTGCATCCTGCTTAAAAAAAAGTGCACAGATAAAGAAATGCATGGCTGATCACAGCCACATCCGCAACATTTAAGTCTTGAACAAAATATAATTCTTAATGTAAAAAAAATATGAAAAATGCATCTATGTGGTGTTGAAATCTAATTGCACATCTGAAACAAACCAATGGCAAGCTACTGTGTGACTGGGTGTAGGCCTGAGCATATGCTTCCATATGCATATCATGTATGAATGCATTCCTAATGCCAGTAAAATCCTTCTCATTTAGCTGAAAAAAAACTACATCTCCATGCCTTTCAGACATGCAGAGAAGGCTGAATAGTCTAATGAACAGTCAGGTGGCACTCCAGGGCCTGGACACCCCCCCCCATCACGCATATATCAAACACACATACACTTGCACACACATTAAAACTCAGCGGCTCGCCCGACCCCGGTGATCTGCACGACAGTCTAATGTCTCAGGCATCTGCTCATGTCTAGTCTGGAGGATCTTTCCCACCCTGCCCCCCAGTCCAGGCCTGCCGCAGCACCAGCTCCCACAATGGTGGGAAAGCAGGCTTTTTTGGAGGGCAGGAGGGGGGGCACTAAACAGCTATTGAGGGGGGAGAGAGTGCGAGAGTGGGGCTGAATGATAATGTGAAAACGCACGGCACTGTTCATTAACACACAAGCACCGCAGCTGCACATGTTGGCCCTGGACACACATGCTCACGTGTCTCTCTTTTCTACTTCAGGTTGCTGCCACTGCCACCAAGGTACAGGACATCTCTGTGCCATGAGAAGAAAGATCTGAGGGTGATGGAGATGGTAAAGACTTTTTGGCAGCGTCTGCGACTTGTCAGGTTGTGACATTTTTGACATTAGTCATGTTTGACATTTTTAGTCTATACAGTATGTGTTTCTAACGATGCATGCATGGTGCATGGTGCCAGGGCAGTTACACTGCAGGGATGTAATCAGTGTCATATTGCTTATAACAAACAAACAAACAAAAGAAAGAATTAGTCTATGTAAAATGAGTAGAATTGGGTAGTTTTACTGATGGTAAATATATTCACTGTGGCACATCTGATCCACAAATATACACAAACACAAAGGCAGGTACACATTCCACATGTAATACAAGTGAAAACATTACATTTGAATCACTTCAAAGTCATTAAAAATGTGTCCAAAAGAAAAACTGATAGTAGTTAAGGTAGATTATTACTAATTCACCAAATGGATGGGCACATTAATTCTACTGTACTAAATACTGTAATGTGAATTTCATAACAAAAGCAGTTTTGCATGAATTAATCTTGTCCGATGGAAACACAACGTACACCACTGCCTGGTGTGCATCAGAGAGTAAAGAAGCACCATGACAAGAGAGGATGGCAGGTTTCCTTCAACCAGTGCCAGCTCATTAATTTTGTTTGTTACCCAGTTCCCCCCTCCCAACACCACCAACCATTATTCTTCACCCACCACCCCCCCTCACATCACCCCTGAACTGCTAATTAGCAGGAGCAGAAGATAGAGGAGAAAAGGGAGAGGCAATGTGTGACTGAGGAGGAAATGGGAAACTCTCTTCTTTCTGTTGTCCTTCCTCCGACTCCCTACCCCCATCACACGCTCCTGCATCTTTTGCCCATCACCACCATTACCACTGGTACCCAACAGAAAACCATGATGCAGCTCACCTTATATGCCAGCCCAGCCATTTTAGGTGTCGTGGCAACATCTCCCAAGATGGCTCCTCTGAGCGCGCCCATACTCAAGGGATCCAGCAGGGTCTTTGTCCGCCTCCTGGCACGGGAGAAAGTGTCCCCCGTTGGCAGTACAGATGGCATTACAGGCTCCTGGGCAAGAAGTGTGATGGTGGGGGAGGAGGGAGGAGGGAGGAGGAGGTGGTAATTCAGGACCAACCTCTTTTCCTCTTCTGTCCTACTTATCGTTTAAGGATGCCTCTACCCTCTTTTTAGGAATCCCAGATCATTCAGTGTCGTTTACGGAGAAGCCTGTAAATTGATACGATAGCAGAGAGAAAACGGAGAAATAAAACATTAAATTTGTATTTTCCTCTACCAGATCAGCTAAACACACAGTTGTGATTGTTTAAACAGCGGACTCAGTATTGCTGCACATTTGCACTAATGTGTTTTAAATTGGTAAAGTCAGAATTTTTCCTCATTCAGGAGGCATTTCCCTTTTACCTTTTTGTGTGCATGCGTGTGTATTTTTGGTACAATAAAAGCACAAAAAGAATCATTATAGACGTGTACAGTATGAAACAAGGAAGCCTTGGACCATGCCTTAAATAAAACCTCAAGTGTTTTTGCTCCCATTCATTAAAGAGGCACACCATGTTCACACGCTACCTATAACAGAGAATGCTCAGGAAAAGACTTGGACCATGGCCTTTTCACATATCCAATATCTCGCTGTGAAACGAAGCAATTAGCCTGGTTTGACGGCAAGCTCTACTGCAATAGGTAGTTAACAGAGTGAATGAAAACTCATCTCACTTTGGTGCTCTTTAGGCTTTAGTGGCATTCTCCAGGCTGAGTGTACGCACCGCGCAGCACTGAAGTACCAAGTTGAAAAGTTCAGCCCCTGTCTACAGGATGGCCCTGGCCTTCTCATTGAGGCAAGACAATGTATCCGAAAGCCTCCAAGACTCACTATAGCTTAATACAGACGCCAAGTGTTTTTTTTAACCCTGTGTGTTAGTGGTGCTGGGTGCTACACCACTCAACTGCATTATTAGCAGTCCTGCCAGAACAAAGCTTTAGCTTCCCTTTCCTTTCATCTATAAACAAAGTCTCACAGGCGTGTTGTCATTTTTTAAATACATGGAAAATACTCTTCTGTAAGAAAAGGTAAATTAATTAAAGATCTGCCTTGGTTAAATATGAGCATCGGCAACACGCTTGTGTGTCCTAAAGCTGGTGCTTTATTTTTCACTTACTACAGATGACCAGGAGGAATTATCTTAAACATGCTCACGTATAATAATAGGTACATAGGTAAATAAGCACATTTACCTCAGTGCCTCATGGACACTGCTCCTACTATAATGACCAACCCACCATATTTTGATCCAAAATCCGCTGAGTCATGCCGGACCTTGAAATGAAGAAAGTTTAGTTCTTGCTTTACTTCATACTGTTGGCCCCCACCCACCGGGTGCCCCGTTTAACATTCAGCACCATGGTGCCGAGGGCCTGAATGGACCCAGTACTGACTGTAGGCCCTTTGTCATCTCATGAAGCTCACATCATGACTCCTCAAAATAAACTAAAGTGAGATTTAAAACACACATCTCTGCTGTCAAACTATGGTGATAAACGAGGAGCAGGATTAAGTTGTCTTTGCCTTTCCTCCGTCAAGTGAAAAAATAAATCAAACACACCATTATCACATTAATTCACGTAACACAGATATATGCAACTAACAGATACACATTTGTCTGCAGCGAAAAAGCTCTGCAGACTATTAAAATGTCCCTACATCTGCCATGTGTTAAAAGTGCGTATGCTATATTACCAGAGGAACAAATCTATTGCACTATTATTGTAAAGAAAAACTCAAATATCTTTTTCACATGACATAAATGTTAACAAACTTTACAAACACCACAACATTTTCTTACCATTTTGGGGTAATGATAAAAATCCACATTGTTGGAGTCACAGTCTGTGGAGTCTCTTGTCTTCAGGACTGAACAAAGGTTAGGGAAGTCATTTCTACTTTCGGTTATCTAGCTTTATGACAGGCATTTAACACTCATACAGCTAGATAACCAAAGACAAAAACAGACTTCCTGTCACACTCTCTGCTGTAGCTCGACATGGCGTGATCTAGAAGGAGGTGAGGATGCATCATTAGGCCAACAGTATAAACACACACACACACACACACACACACATTCCCTCCACATTTGCAGTAATTTAAAATTTCATGCAAACAGATGAAGCGGGTTTTCCAGCACCACACGCGAACGACAGACGGGTATGAATTAAATGTGTTAAATTTATTAACGCTAACACGTTTCTTGGTTAAACAATCCACAAACTAAAACATCCAAACATTCCTGCCGAGATAAATAACGTGTTTCTGTGAAGTGGAAATTTCATATTATCCTGTAGCTATATTGAAATACCACAATATTATTTAGTTTTTATTTAAACATAAGTATGGGCCTGCATATATCAATTAGCATGCTACAGAATTTCTTTACCAAATTGGACAATACACTGTGCGTAAATCACAGCGCTATTGAGCGTCTGTTTGCAAATCTATTTGTACTATTCATTTAACGTGTTCAATTGCTTTAAAATATGCTTTAAAATATCCAAATGCACAATAAAGGACATTAGTTAATGCACTAACCAGCACAGTTCTTTGGCAGTTCAGGCCCAGGTTCTGCAGAACTATCCTCGCTTTTACGCACTGTATTTTTCCTTAAGGGCATCATTAAGACTAAATGCTGACCTGCCGTGTTTTTTTATACAATTGACGAGACAATATTTTACAATAACAAAAAAATGTATTATCCTAAAGATACACAGGCCTACTTTATACCGTAAATTGTATCTATAAATCGGTGTAAGTTGGTATAAAATCAAGATTTCTCACCGCATCATAAAACGGCAGTGGCCGCACTGAGGCGGCCTGAAAGCATGACCATGACCATGAACCTGAGGCAGCGTGGAGACATGTCTCTTTAATGCTGCAGGTCAAGTGATGCTTCGAGATCAAGAGCTGAGTTTTAAAAAAAAAATCTGCTAAATTGAAACCGAGTTAGGCTTCAAGATGCTTTAATTTGCTCTCGGCTCTTTGATGCTCTTGGGGACAACGAATCCCTACTTTTAATGAGAGTTGTGATTGGCCTACTTCTTCTAAAACTAGACTGGTTCACATCACAAGGATTATGCGCATAAGCTATTACAGAAACCAATTAGTTCTTGGTCATAATTATAGGCCAAGGAGCTTGGTATTATATTCCAGCACTTTATAGGACGAGCGGTTTTGTCTGTTTAGTGACGCTTTCGTCAGATTTAAAATCAAACGCAAGGGCGTTTCTGTCGGATTCCTCGCGTAAAAGGTGAATTAAATATAAAGTGAACCTGCAGAATATGTGTCTCTAAATTCTCTGCATACGACACATGGACACGGCATGAGGAAAGGTTCAAAGCTGGTAAAAAAAAATGTAATGCTGGATGTGCAAATCCCGTCTATTTCTAGAAGCGTTTTATTACCTGCCTGGGAAGCAAAGCAGACTCTGGAGACAAATGTCCTCAGTTTGGGTCGCATTGGATTTTTCCAGGTGTCTTTTCTCTGCGTTTCTTTCGAGTCCTCGCACAGAGTCGGCGATGCTGATGTCCTCAGACGCGTCCACTTTCATCCTCGGTCCTCCAGCTTCTGCCTCCTCCAGCCTGCGCGCTTCCTCTACTGTCAACCCGCTCCAGCACTGACGTCATGCCAGGACCAGGGCGACGAACTGACCAATCACAGAGTCCGCTGGTACCAAAGACTGTGCGAGCTCAGCGAGAGGTCTCACTCCGCTCTTTCTGGCTTTTCCATCATTAAGTTTTGTCAGCATCCGGTTGTGTCACATCACGTTGAGCATCAGCTGCAGTTTAAACATCTGAGCTGTTCAAATTTCATCTTTACCTCAACATTTATGTTGGCTTGAAAACTAAACTCCATCCTCGACACTGGAAGCAGCTGATCAACAAATATCACTTCATTTATAACATAATCCGTGATTCTTGGTTTTTTTTCACATGAAATAAGATATATGGGTTTTATGCATATAGTCTATCATTTCTTTTAAACAGACTGGACATGTCAACTGTGAAAGTTGAATCTCTTTTTTAAGAGATGTTCGCTTGTCCTGCCACAATTCAGCTCCACATCACTCGTTTTCATATTGTGCTTTTTCAGCATTTTTACGGGAAATCATTTTTAAACATCCAGTAATTTAGCAACATTAACAAATGCTTTGTAATGTCGCATCATTATGTTGTTTTAACTAAGCGTTGGAGTATTGAAAATGTGTAAAATCCAACATCAGCTCTGGCACAGCTGTTGAAACCAACATAAAGCAGTTAACATTTGATCTCACAAGAAACTGAATTCCCGCTTTCACCCGCTCACAGGGTCAAACTGAAGAAGGTGTGAGCATTTCTGACGAGTAAAGGATCTCTGAGGTCTGTGGTTCAGTGTTGGCCATGGGAGCGATGACCAGCTCCCACAGTCACATGTAAATCTTTTCTAAGACCTTTTAACGTGATGGCAAATATGATCATTCCCAAAATGTGACGTTTAGACCCGCAGTAAATAGGATATTGTAGGGTAATGTCATAGTGTAGGTTAATAACAAGCCTAGGTGGTTAGACCAGGCTGCTGTTGTCTCTTAACATGGTATTTGCTTGGCTGCTAATGATTTAATCATACACTATGTAATCCAACCAAACTCCCACCACCTTTCATCCAGTTGGAGATCAGCTCCAGTTATCGCCTTGATTATTTTTATTATATATTTTATTTTATTTTACTTTTATTTTTAAAACAGACTAAATGGTTTGACCTGACCTGAAATGTTTTGTGTGATATATTAAATAGTACAGGGTCAGCACAGCTACTGAGAAACAGCCACACCATATACAGAGAAAATGTTTTTAATGTGCATTATATAACCAGTGGTGCAGAACTTCAGAATGATAAAACTCCTACTAGCCTACTACTTAAGTTATAGTCTTAAATGTACTAACTGTTTATAGGATTTTTGTTGTGTTTGAATAATTAATAATAATAAATAATAAATATAATTTTTGTGCCATACATTTCCTTTTGTTTCCTACATTTAAGCCAGTTTTCATGTTGGGTACTAGAGCTAGTTTTGACGCTGTTGTGTTCTCTATCACCTATGCACATTTTAAACACCATGGTTTTTAAAAAAAAGCCATGTCCTTTGAAGAAAGACAGAACTTGTACATCAGAACCTTGAAATCTGGTTTATGAGAGGCGTCAAAAAACTGTATTCTACTTTTGCAAATATGCTTATTTAATGGCACTTATTGTTTATTGACGTAAAAGCCGGGGTGACCCACAGAGCATGTGCAGCTGCGTGGAGACAGTTTGTGAAAGTGTTGGCTTTGAGGCAGTTCCTGTCTATCTCCCTCTGTCACACATAAAGACACATGCAAAAACACACAAAAGAGGGGGTTTAATCTTTATAGTTCCCCAAAGATAATGTCAATCTGGGAAAAGGAGAAGGAAAATCATCAGTGAGCCCATTTTTACTTTTAATCTTTAAAGAATGGTATTAATGGGACAACTGCACAAAATAAGTGCTGCAGTCAGTCACTCACTCACAAGCTGCAGGAGGTGCT
>OMLM01020789.1:7714-26998 GCA_900302695.1 Helostoma temminkii | reverse complement strand
TGCTGTCTGCAGAAAGTTTGGGAGCCTGGAGGTCAGCCATCCTGTCTCACTGCCCTGAAGCGTAGGTAGCCATGGAGGTTGGCACAGATGCATGTGAGACATATTATGGTTTGCACTGTACGTCCACTATAGCCTATACATACCAGCATATAGACAAAAAGAAGAGGATGGTGAAGAGATGATTGAGAGGACAGATGATTAGACAGCAACACACAACAATGACAGCATGTCGCTCTTTTGGCCTCAAACACCAAGAGGCTCCTTCCATCATCGCAGACCCACTAACAATCTGCCGTCACATTCTGCAACAGCACAGGAAGTTTAAACAAGTGATTAAACAGTTAACTGAAGTGGAAAGTAAGGAAAGGAAGGTGGATGGGTTCATACTTAGATGACCTCTCATCTTAACAGACCAAAAGTCATAACAGAGCATCAGGATTAAATGAAAATGATGTAAAGTCCATGCTGATCCAGTCACACAGTGAATAGATGACCAGAACAGGTGGGAAAATTAGGCGAGGGGGTGTCTGAAACCAAATGCAGGATTAGATTAGAAATGATTAATTTCTAAAAATGCCATTGAAGCAGGTGGAGTTACAGCAGGGAGAGATGAGTTTGCTGTGTTGGTACAGTAATTCTTACAGTACAGATATAATGATGCTGTGGCCTAAAATATTTAAGGAAAACATTGACCAATAAAGTTGTTGTGACTTATGACATTTCATACAATTAATTAATTATAGCAAGTTGTATGCAAACTCCACATTGATTTATATAATTTTTGATTTTATAGTATTAAAATAAAAAGTCATTATGCAACTCAACGGAATTACTATGATTGTATCTCCTGCTGTGCACCTTGTGACTGCGCTTCCCAACACCCTCCGTGTCCTCCACCATCGTCTGACAAGAAGCAACAACACAGATTAATAATTTCAGATGATATTGAGTAATACGGCATAGGCGAACATGATACATTTAGAGGCAGAAAACTGTTTTAGGACGTTTAAGGCTAAGCGAAGTACCATTTCGGAAAAGCGTGGCTGTGGGCTATTGAAGGGATGGGGCATGTTGCATTGAAATTAGACCCACAGCCTCCTCCGTCGCTGTACGTGTATGTGTACAACCTAAGTGTAAATTACAGATACAGTGGACCACTACAATTCACACAACTGTCAAGTGTTACACAGCGATCTGCGGAAGAATAGAGGATGTTGACGTACATAAGTGAAGGGTCGCAAAACATGCGACCGCGGCAGGACTCGAACCTGCAATCTTCTGATCCGAAGTCAGACGCCTTATCCATTAGGCCACGCGGCCCGCGACATACACACTTAGGGGCTATGACATGGTTTTAACAGTACACAGAGATGTGTTTTTCTTTGTTTTTTATATATTTGTGTAGTATTATGATATAAGTCATGAAATATCCACGCTTGGCCATGACACAGAACTGCAGCTGTACTTCCGCCCTGTTAATTTAGTCTGTTAATGTGCTTGGAAAAGTCTTCCGAGCCGCTTGGGGGCGCTAAACGCTTCGCCTGTCTTTGGTAAACGACAACCCCGTGGTTTGACACGCTGAGACCGTCCGAGGGGCGTTTTAAACATTATTTGGTTGCTGCATTTATGCTATAGCTGATTATATATCTATCAGGTATCAGGATCTTTTTTACTTTTAGTATCAGTCTAGATGAAAAACCTTTCGAGCGCTGGACTAAATGGCTATTATTTTGTTTAGTTGCCCACAAATTAGCAACAGTTCCCTTGGGTGAAGTAAACATTGGTTAGCAGGTAGGTCATTTTGGTGTTACATTAACTTAAACACTAAACTAAACATGTAATCAAGTAAGGCAGCCGTTTTCTACGTGTTTAGGGCTGCAGTGGGCAGAACTAGCCTAATATTTACTGAATTTTAACTTTAGACATCCAACTTTACAGCTATCTTATACTCACCAAGTAATACACTGAGGAGACCACTGGGAAATGATTTAATGAACCCGTAGTGACCACAGTGATTGAACCATTGAATAACATTATAACAGCAGCATCACCATGAGATTAAACATTATTGACTGTCTGTCTAGTAACTGGCAGCCTCTAGTCCTAGTTTGTGTCTCATCTAATCTATAGAGAGACACAATATGGGCCTGACTAAGCTTTATCATGTCATAACATTATATATGTTGTCTCTGTGTCTTCCAGCCCCATTGTGAGGTCCTTATGAGGTGATGCTGCATGTCTTGCGCCGTCCTCTCCAGAGGACTCTCATCTCTCTACAATGGACATGTCTGCGCTCCCTCTGCTCCAACAAACCCCACTCGGTTCAGGTCGAGGACTCCACAGAGACTCGCTTGAACCCCCTTAACATTCAGATGCTGTCGAAGAACCTCCATGAGCAGATCTTTAAAGGTGTGGAACCAGAGTACAGACAGGAAGATGTGGAGCGCAGCATCAGACACCTGGAGAAACACCAGCTGTGGGGGAAGGAAACTTCACTGTTGCCCAATGTGGAGATGAAGCTTCCTCAAATGTATGGAAAAAATATTGATGAGCATTTTCGTATCTTGGCCCAGAAGCAGAGTCTTCCCTACTTGGAGGCTGCCATCAGGCTGCAGCAGGCTGAGCTCCCTCCCATGCCGCAGGAATGGAGCTGGGAGGTTGGCTGGACACGCTATGGGCCTAGTGGGGAGAGCGAGAAGGTTGATTTTCCTGAGGAGTCGGCACTAGTGTTTGATGTGGAGGTGTGCACAACGGAGGGACAGTGTCCCACGCTGGCTGTTGCTGTGTCTCCCACTAACTGGTGAGGGACAAGACATTGTTGTGAAGACATAAATACATTTTCTACTTGAATTCATCTATTTTTCTAAGCAGTGGATAGCTTCACTGGTTTAATAGGAAGGATTAGTTTTTACTGTCCCACTGTACATGGTTTATACATGAAAGCAGTTAATTTAAACTTTCACTTATAGGTACTCCTGGTGCAGCAAACGTCTGATTGAAGAGCGATACTCTTGGTCAAAGCAGTTGACCCTCGCTGACTTGATCCCACTTGAGACGCCTACCAATTCTGCCCGACCCCCTCGGGGTCAGTGGAAGGAGAGGCTTATAGTGGGCCATAATGTCAGCTTTGATCGGTCTTATATTAAGGAGCAATACTTGCTAAAGGTCAGTATTCAGAGAAGAAAGTGCTTTTGGTCCTTGTTTCAGCCTAGATTTCTAGCATGCCGTCCTCTTCTTTTGGGTTAAATAATTGTTTTTTTTCCTAAAGGGCTCAAAGGTACGTTTTATGGACACCATGAGCCTACACATGGCCATCTCTGGGCTGACTGGGTTCCAGCGCACACTATGGATGGCCAGTAAAATGGGCAAGAGGAGGGGTCTTCAGGAGGTCAAGGAACACATTAAGAGAGCTGGACAGAAAAGAGATGGCCCAAGGGTTTGTGTTCTCACAGTAGTATACCTACCTTTGTTGGTAGCATCAGTTTTACTTTTCTTGATGATTTTTGACACATTATCACATCACATTATGTTTTATCTTTTGTGTTTAGATTGGGTCCTGGGACTGGGTAAATATCAGCAGTATTAATAACCTGGCTGATGTCCATGCTTTGTATGTTGGAGGGCCACCACTGCAGAAAGAGGCTAGAGAAACCTTTGTGAAGGGCAGCATGATGGATGTCAGAAATAACTTCCAGGTCAGAGGTTCATGAGAATAATGCCACATTGTCAGTAAGGACAAACAAAATGTAGTAGTGTTATATTAGCTACTGTAAACACTGTCATCTCATATTCATCTTGGAAGTACAGATTAGTAATAATTGTGAGTTTGATGCCCTCTACAGGAGCTGATGCAGTATTGCGCCATGGATGTTCAGGCCACGCATCAAGTCTTCACAGAGCAGCTTCCCCTCTTCATGGAGAGGTCAGGAAATAACAGCCCACAATCTATGATTATATTCACTGTCGAGACAAATTTTCTTAAATTGTTTTGGTAACAATGTTTCTTTTAACAATCTTCTGTCTTAATAAGGTGCCCTCATCCAGTGACGTTTGCAGGAATGCTGGAGATGGGTGTGAGCTACCTTCCTGTTAATCAGAACTGGGGACGTTACCTGGAGGATTCTCAGGACATTTATGAAGAGCTCCAGAGAGAAATGAAGAAGTCTCTGATGGCTCTAGCAGATGACGCCTGCCAGCTCTTGGAGGATGACAGGTCAGAAGAACACTGAGTATGACTCTTATGTATTTCTGATAAGGTAATAAAGACGAGGGTTATGGTTAGGAGCTTCAAGGGGCTTTGTGTAAAACACCCAATGAATAATGAATATTAAATATTTGAAGATACAAGGAAGATCCCTGGCTTTGGGATCTTGAGTGGGATGTGCAAGAGTTCAAGCTGAAGAAAGTAGCAGCCAGTAAGAAGAAACAGTCCAAAACAGCAGCTGAAACACAAGTTGCTACTCCTCTTCCAGACTGGGAAGAAGGTAAAAGTCCAGCTCTTGGAGTCAATCTATTTATTAATAAATATATTAAAACAATAATGCAAAAAGTTGTTACCACAAGATTATTGAGTGGAGTTGTGCCATTAGACCCAGGTCCACCATCTGAAGAGGAGATGGCAGGCCCTTGCACCAGCAGAGTAGCTGTTGAGAAGCTGAAGGAAACAGTGAATCGACTGCCCAAGAGAAGGCAACATCTGCCTGGACATCCAGGGTGAGAGCGCTCTCAAGCACAGAACCATCCAATATTTATCACCTTTTTGTTTCTACTGCCTAGTCAGTTCTTCACCTCCCATACTGTGTCATCAGGTGGTATCGTAAGCTTTGTGAGAAGATGTCTGAGGATGACAGCTGGTCACCTGGAGCCAGCCTGATCAGTCTGCAGATGAGATTGACTCCTAAGCTCATGGGTCTGACGTGGGATGGTTTCCCCCTACATTACACAGAGAAACATGGGTGGGGCTATCTGGTACCTGGACGCAAAGACAACTTAAAGACTCAAGAAGAAATCACAGGGCCTGTGTGCCCACACAGGTATGGAATACTATGCTTGCTGATCAAGACATGAACCTAGTGGGATTGTTTGGCCCCAGATTTAAATAAGGATGTATACACTAAAGCCTTGTTTTGTTCCACAGAATTATTGAGAGTGTTTACAGAGAATATTGTAAGCAGAACAGCAAAAAGCAGCCTGAATGTCTGGACTCCAGCCCCTCAGATGAGCTCATGTTGACAGATGCTGCAGTGTGGGCTAAGGTGTATACACTACTGCAGTATGACTTTGCAATTGTGCAAACTGTGTTTTCTTTTTAATTTTACTGTGCACTTTATTCAGTACTACTGTAAACCTCGAATCAAGCCCACGGGCTAAGGGGATATGGGGTGATACTGTATATTATAACAGATATGTTTCTTTGTGTCAAGGTGGAAGAGTTAAGTTCCCTAGAAAATCTGATGGAGGAAAATGGAGTCAGAATGCTAAGAAATGGGGAAAGGGGAAACAACAAAGTGAGTGAATTGCTCTGTTTTTTATTATCTAGTACACTTGACACTTTAAATGTATTTTTTATTTATTTGTTTAACTAATTTGTTGTTGTTTTGCTGTGTTCACAGTCTCAAGATCGCTGTTTTGTATCAGAGGAGAGTCAGTGCCATTATCACCATGGAAATGGCCCCTATAACGATGTTGATATCCCAGGATGTTGGTTTTTCAAATTACCTCATAAGGTGAAGTGAGGTTTGTTAACTAGCATTGTCCCTCCAATGAGCTGCCGCGGTTGTCTGACAACACATTCATGTTTCAGGATGGGAATCACAACAATGTCGGCAGTCCTTTTTCTAAAGACTTCCTGTCCAAGATGGAGGATGGTACTCTTACAGCAGGGCGGGGTGGAACCAAGGCTACACGAGCTCTGGAAATCAACAAAATGATCTCTTTCTGGAGGAACGCTCATAAACGAATAAGGTACCCATCCGTTTCCTCCATAGTTATTCATCATTGTGAATAATAAAGATGGTGAATATATGCTTTTTATTGTTACCCTTCATAGTTCTCAGATGGTGCTGTGGCTCAGAAAGGGAGAGCTCCCTCGTTTTGTCATCAGGTTAGTCTTGTATCTATCCATATCATTTATTTATCCATCATCAGTGCAGGGGGAAAATCATTGCTATGTATATCAACATTTCTGTTTCCTAAAGACACAAAGACTTTGATGACGAGGGTCAGTATGGTGCCATATTGCCTCAGGTCATCACAGCTGGAACGGTAACGCGTAGGGCTGTGGAGCCAACATGGCTGACTGCCAGTAATGCACGGGTAAGAAGCAGAGTCCACAAAAGAGCAACTGGTGACTCAGATGGATGTTTGAACTAAATGAAAGTAATTTATCAGCCAGACAAGGACTTTTGTTTGCATGCGCTGTATTTTGGGCCCACAGCGGGATCGGGTAGGCAGCGAGCTCAAGGCCATGGTGCAGGTACCACCTGGGTACCACCTGGTGGGAGCAGACGTAGACTCTCAGGAGCTGTGGATTGCTGCTGTGCTCGGAGAAGCTCACTTTGCTACCATGCATGGTAAGAATTGTTACTATAAGGTCTTTTATTTAAATGTAAAACTGTGTTTAATTCCATAAAATTTTGCATCATTAAATGAAAACTACACATTTGATGTTTACTTAGATCATCTTGTATCTTTTCTGGATTCAGGCTGTACAGCGTTTGGGTGGATGACCCTTCAAGGAAAGAAGAGTCAGGGCACTGACCTGCACAGCCGCACTGCTGATGCTGTGGGTATCAGCAGAGAGCATGCCAAGGTGTTCAACTATGGACGCATTTATGGTGCAGGACAACCCTTTGCAGAGAGGCTGCTAATGCAGTTCAATCACCGTCTCAGTCAGACAGAAGCTGCGAGCAAGGCCAGGCAGATGTACGCCTTAACAAAGGGCATACGCAGGTACAGTCTACAAGTTGAATAGTTTTAGCTGGTGATAGTTGTTTGTACAAAGATGACAATATAGAATTGCATGTTTGTGTTTATGTTTTTGACAGATATCATCTGTCAGAGGAGGGTGAGTGGCTGGTCAATGAACTGGGTATAGATGTGGTGAGGGAGGAAGACGGAAGCGTCTCCCTGCAGGAGTTGCGGAGGATCTCTAGACTGGCCTCACAGAGGTGAAGAGCAAGTTAAATCAAATCATAAACAAAACAATTTATTCACCTTACTGATCTGCATCCTATCCGTTGCTCTGCTTGTTGAGTTCGTTTTTCCTTAAACCCCACAGTTCTCGACGAAAGAGGTGGAATATGGTTGGCAAACGTCTGTGGGGCGGAGGTACTGAGTCCGACATGTTCAATAAGCTGGAGAGTATTGCTCACTCAGGCCAGCCAGCCACTCCTGTTCTGGGCTGCAGGATTAGCAGAGCACTGGAGCCCGGGGCAGTTAAGGATGAGGTGAGTCAGTTCTGATCAATGGGACAGATCAAGTATTGACATAAATATAATCAACATGCTTGTCTTCATGAGCAGTACCAAAACCATCCTCATTAGTAACAGTGGTCAGTAGCACAACTACTATATGGACCAGATGCACATAGGGTGTAGACCAGTGCTTTTGATGCCATGCATACGTTTGTGCGGTGCCCTGCTAAAAATTTAGATTAAGTTAGTTGTCAGAGGAAAATTGTGTCCCTGAACCAAATAATGCCATGACTGTCTCTTTTGCCAGTTTATCACCAGCAGAGTGAACTGGGTGGTTCAGAGCTCAGCGGTGGATTACCTGCATCTGATGCTCGTGGCCATGAAATGGCTCTTTGAGGAGCACAACATCGACGGTCGTTTCTGCATCAGCATCCATGATGAGGTGCGCTACCTCGTCCATAGTGAAGATCGATACAGAGCTGCGCTGGCACTTCAGATCACAAACCTGCTTACAAGGTCTGTTCACAGTCCAGGATTTATTTAGCCAAAATATCTACTACACGACTGCTTTGTGACGGGTAATTCTGTTTCTGGTAGGAGTATGTTTGCCCACGCATTAGGCATGCAGGACCTTCCTCAGTCAGTAGCTTTCTTCAGTGCAGTTGACATTGACCAGTGTCTGAGGAAGGAGGTCACCATGGACTGCATGACTCCTTCGAACCCCACAGGTCTGGAACGAAGATATGGCCTACTGCCTGGTGAGTTCTCCTCTGTTTATTTTTGTCTGTATTAAAAGGGACAGTACATACATTATAACAAAGAGTTATTTTATGTCTACAGCCCAATGTCTGTTGACAAAACAGCTACAGGTATCCTACATGCATCAGATGTAAAGGTTTGCTAGAATTGAGAATACGTTTCAGTCCAAAATAAAAATATAATTACACCAAACCTAAGCAACCTTCATAAAAACATGATGCCCTTTCATCTTATTTCCACAGTATTACACAGTCATGTGCCGTCTGGCCAGAAGCTTTACTAAAAGTGGTGCATACAGGTTATCAACGTTCACAATTTCCACAGATTCCAGGAAAGAGACCATAAAATGGTGTGATTAAACAGAATAAGAAATAATATTTATTTTAAAAAACAAAACAGCATATGACAAAAAGACAAGATGCATTGGTTGTATAGGAAGGAAGGATAATAAAGTATGGCCTTTCATGTACAATGTAGTTACTGAGCGGCCATGAGAGCATAAGCCTTCATCTGAACAGTGCAGAGTTTATTTATATCAGGTCATTTTAAAATGGGGGGAGAAAGTGAAATTAATCTAATAAATTTGTTAAGGTTTTAATGTAAAAAAAAAATCTGTATTTTGTGTTTAGAAATGTGTGTCATACAAAATGCATCTTTTTTAAAATCAAAGTGGACTATATTAACACATCGAAACTGGTAAACAATGTGTGCAAACTTTCTGCAGGTGAAGCCTTGGACATCTACCAAATCATTGACATCACTAAAGGATCTCTGAACAAAGGAAAATAACTTATTCAGAACAGCAGTACAAACACACAACTGCTCATCAGCTGGTCAAGGATCTGGGAGGATTTCTGAGATGTGTCTGTCAAGAGGAGCCGGTATCATCTCACTGTTTTCTCTTCTTTTGTTTGGGTTCTTGCGTCTCCTGTGACTCTGTGGTCTGGAACGAAACCGAAGAATAAACAGACACTGACATCTCAGCCAACAGAAGCCCAGTGGCAGTGAAGAGAGCTCAGGGTAATAAAATATCCAAACAACAATAATATAACAATGACTACTTTTCAAGAATTATCAGGATCCATCTCAGGATAGACACTAAGTAGTGGCTTTATGGATCAAGCGAATGGAAGGGAAAAACCCATTATAATATGACATGGCGAGTTGCTAGTTACAGGACACGATGCACTTACCTCTTCAATGTCATCCTGCTCCTGCAGGGCTGCGTCCAGTGTAGCAGCATTGATGCGGAAATCTCTAGAGGTGGTCAGCTTCATGTACTGCATCAGGTTGACCTGGGCACATATACAGAGATGTTGGTGAAACACTGCATATGAATGGCTCGACTGCATTTTGATTATTTGGTAATTTTTCAGAATGTTTTTCATCTACTTTAAATACTTCAGTTCAAACGTACCTTTGATTTCTTTGAGAGAGTAATGAGATATTTCTCATACTGTTCAATGCTGAAGATCAGGTTAGGGATAGCCTTTGTCTCACGCAGAAGTTTTGCCTAACAAGATAAAAATAAAGATCTGGATGACTGGACTCAATGCAAACAGATGAGGCACAATATATCTGTACATTTGTTTTTATATAATAAACAGAAATATTCTTACAGATGCAGCAGTGTTCACTTCGTTCCTTTTCTTTTTCTTCTTGTCGTCTGCACCTCCACCACTAAATTCTCCACTCTGATGGAGAAAACATTGTTTTTGAACCATTTCATGAGGATGAATAATGAATTTACAGTAGAACCAAGCAGTACCTGTGCGTATGTGATGAAAGAGTAGCACTGTGGTGTTAGGTGGGACCCAGATAGTTTGACCTGCACAAATGTTACCAGATTAGCACATGAGAAATACCAGACGATTCAAATTAAGTGATAATACTTCAGCCTTACCAGTTTCTCAAAGCGGGCAGGCAGTGCACCGGGCTGACTGGTGCACACCTGGATGTACTAAAACACATGAAGAACATAATTACACAGGGCACAAACTACACAAACAATTACACTCAGGTCACAGAAAGTACAAATACACACATATTTGACCAGGGTGGTGAGGATAGTGTATGTGCGACTCAGTTCTCTCAGCAGTGTGATGGTGCAGGTGCCGGGCAGCAAGGCCGTCTGGATCAGCTCGTTCAATGCTGTCAAAAGAGTCCCAAGCTGGAGCGTCACTGCTTTCTCTATTGGATCCTGCTGGCCTGTAGTCTGGCTGGCCTCACCTACAACAGCGTAACAAAATGTTTTAGTACCATTTAGTGACAGCGATGCGTCCTTTCCCATTTCTCACCTTTTATCCAACTGAGCATCTGTGGAAATGTTTTCTTACCTGCACCAGATTTGTCAGTGGCTGTCTGGCTTTTCTTTCTGGCAATGAGCCAGTCCACTTCATCAAGCACCCTGTCAACCTGAGACAGGACCAGCAGCTGAGGAAAGAGATTAAAATGATGGTGAGCACACTATGCAAGCTAACTTTGGGGTTATCTATGTGACAGGAAATGATAAACCTCCAGTTAGAAAACCAACACTCACTGCTACTGTCGTTGCAGTTTTCATGTTGACAATGGCAAAGTGAGACTGTTTCTCCACCTCCACATCCTGATCATAGAGACAGAGAAGGTCAAATGAAATAGATTAGCTCTTTCCAACAGCGAAGTGTTGGTCATGATGCTGGTTATGTTGATTTTAGAAAGTGACACGATATAGCAGTATTGTTATATAAACACTGAGACATGCACTTACACTTGTGTGTCAAAATACATTGCCAAGCTGCTTGTGTCTAAAGCACAACTTTGTGTACCTGATCAATATCCCCCAGTTGACTGTGGATGTCTTGGCAAAGCTCCAGCAATAGGCTCACAGGACTCTTATAGTGAACATGGAGGCTGAACAGGAGAGAGAGCAGCCCCTTGGAAAAAGCAGAATCCTCTAAAAAGAGAAAGAAACACACTCAGAACACACCTCACTGTAGCTAATGTTGGCACAGAGATTAAGCTAAACATTACTCACCAAAATTGGTTTCCTTGCAGATTTTCACAGTCCATGTGATCATCTGAACAAACTGCAGATGTAGACGTGTGTGAGTGAAACTACTGAGTTTGTTTGTGTTGTTTGTGCACAGAGGGTACACCTACCTGCTGGGAGGATGGCTTTAGCTGGCGTGAGAGCACACTTAAGATGCTGACCAGTAGCTGAGCCTCTTTGCTGTTAAATTCCTCCTCTCCTCCGCTTAATTGAGCAAACAGCGCCCTCTGTTGACAGGTTGGAAAGTTAGATTTGGACTGCTATTACCCAGTTTCAAGAAAAACACTAAAACACTACAGTCTAAATAAAGTAGGTATTTTACCAAAATATTAAGTGTCCTCTGCTAGATGTGTTGAATTAACAAAAAGAGAAACAAAAGATTCAGTACAAATCACCTGAAACTGCCGTATGTAAAAGAAGTTCATTTCTGTAGCATTGCCATCGTCCGGGTCGGCATCATCCTCAGCAATGTCTGCAAGAAACATAATGTGATAAATTCAGGCCACTATTTCATGTATATAAACCAGAAATTCTGCACTTTTACAGTTTGAAAACTGCACTTCTGACCCATGTTGGAGAGGAGCTGGGCCATCCTGTCTGGATATCTCTGCTGGCAGGTTGTGAAAATCCTGAGCAGACCTTCTAGACACAACTGAGACAAGCTGGACCGTTTCTCCTTCTTCCCTGCATCTTCCACCACACTGGGGATGTTGGTGTATCGCCACATCAGAACACTGGCAAGGCATTTAAACAAAGATGGATCATTCATTGTTCTAAAAGTGTCACAGATATAGAGCAGTCCAACTACAGTAAATGCTTTTAGGTGAAGGGATTCCAACCTTGTCATGTCACAGAGGAAGCGGAAAGTCCTCTCTGGGTTCTGTCCATCTGGGCCATCTGTGTGTCCAGTTTCCTCCAACTGCTGGATCTTCTGCACAGCTACACTTACTGCATAACGCACAAATTCACCACTTGAACGCAGCACTGAGAGCGCCTCCTCTTTGCTTTGAGTACTGTCTCTGAAAAATATATGCATTTTTGTTGCATTTGAGTGATTTATAATATTAAGAACAGTCCACTAATTCAGCATTGTCATTTTGCTTAAGGCAACACAGAGCATGGGCTTTTCTATATCGTGGTATAAAGTTAAATTGAACATTAAATTACACATTAAATACATTAAGTTTAAATGTAAAACAGCCAACATGAACAGGTACCTGAAGAGCACAGTCAGCAGAGTTGATATAAAACCCAAAGAAAGTAAACTGCGGGGAGTCTTGTTTGAGGGCACTCGACCCTTTCCAGCTTTCTCCTTCAGAATCTCAGAGAGCTTGTTGTAGCGGTTAAACAGCTCTATGAGCTCCTCAAAGTGACTTTTACTGCAACACACAGAGACACATGCAAGTTTAACAAAAACACCACTTTCAAAAACATTTATGCTCCACAGTGTACAACACAAAAAGGTGGCTGTCACCTGTAGTTGGCTTTGATGAAAGTGTACTCTATAAGGACCTCATACACTCCCATCACCAGCACAGCATAGATATTATTCTTTACCCCAACACTAGATCCCATGGAGAACTCAGCTGACTTGTCCTGATCAACACAGAGACAGTAAGGAGGATTAATATCACATAATAAGCAAAACTATATAAATTTATTGATACTGTTCAAGGAAACCTGCTCCTGCTCTTGTAAAGGAATGAATAAATATTTGAAAGCTACACAGCACGACGTTTCTAAAATATGAGCTCCTGTCTTCAGTGCATACTAGTTCAAAGTCCTCCAGTTCACTCTTGATCATGCGTCTTGTCATGCTCTCCAAAACTGTCTGTAGTTGAGACTGGTATCCCTCCTCCTCCTCCTCCTCATCATCACTGTCGCCAGCGTTGGGATTGAATGATCGGCGCATGTTCTGCAGCCAGAGCAGGCAATGCACCGTACAGCTCATCAGATGGCCCTGAGATGGAACCAACACAATTAGTTAGCAGATATTAAACACAGAAAAACATGGTCACAAAACTACAGTGAAGGCAAAGCACCAGCGGCTCCTGGAGGTAGACTTGGTCCCCATGTGCTGTTATGCATGGCTCCAGCTTCACTGGGGGCAGGAGGTCTTGCTCAGGCTCATAGTAACGTCTCAGCTAAGGATACAAACACATTAAATACAGCTTGTTGTGCATATAGGTGACATTGCATGACCATTATATCAACCACAGTTTGAACTAATGCACACACATACCTGTGAAAAAAGGGTTTGCATGATGGAGCTCGCAAGTTGGGAGTTACGACGGAGAACATCATAGAAGCCCTGAAACAGGCAAGAGTTTACAGATGATGAAGAGCTTCATTTAGAATCTCGCTACAGTAGAAAGATGTATAAAATTACGAGGGTGAAGTAAAATAAGTTGCTCCACAATGTTTGCCAACATGTGGCGAAATCAAAACAAGACGGTACAGAAAGTGATCTCTAACCTCATAAAGCATAAGGCGCACATCAGCCTGCTGACCCAGGCAGCGACGCAGGCTGCTGAGAATCTCCAGACAGAACGCTTCGTTGGCAGCAGAGTTGTAACGAGAATGAACATCCACTTGGACCTGTTTAGGGGTTGAGGCATCCAGTTACTCTCTGACAGACCTTGTTGAATGTTTTCCCGTATACATGCATCTATGCACCAACTTTACCTGGCTGGAGGACACTGTCTGGCTACACTGGCTGGAAGCCAAACTGCCCAGCACTTTGAAATTCTTCAGCAGCAGCAGGAAGCCAGTCACTGCCGACTTCCTGCCATCCAGTTGGCTAATTAAGTGTTTTACAGGATGAAGAACAATGTTAGAAGTGATCTTCATTTCTGGTGATAAATTTAATCACTATTAAACTTTCTAATTCATTATTGAAACATGATTCATTAACTTTTCTGGCAAACCTGATCTGATTAAAAGCAAAGTAAACACACCTGGAAAACATGGCTTTGCGGAGAACCAAAATCAAAGAATCTTTCAAGGACATACTGACCTTGAGCAGGGGCTGGAGATTAAAAAACAGATAGATAGATTGATTGATTGATTGATTGATTGATTGATTGATTGATTGATTGATTGATTGATTGAATATAACAACAGAAACTTCTACACTGTGCCTGTGCTTGTTTTTTCCATTTTTAGGTACCTGGACAGCTTTTAGTAGACCCTGAACAGTGGCTAAGGGCAGGTATGACAAGTGGTCAAATGTCTCTGTCACTTTAGAGGAGGACTCCAAGAGGATCATGGGAGCAGAGATCACAATGTCAGAAAAAAGGTCTGATGATGCAGAAACAAAAACAAAAGAGCTGAAATCCTAACCACACAAAAAAGACAGTGGTATATCTACATATAGCAGTGTCTTAGTTATATTACCTAAGTAATGATTGACAGGTGAAGCTGTCTTTGTGACCAGTCGATTCAAGACCTGCTCCAGTATCTCGCCTCTGATAGGCTCATGCATCTGCCATAGAACAATGACTCCAGTGAGAAAATACATTATACAGGTAACTAATGTCAGTTACTGACATTGTGATCATTCTATTAAATAAAACCAAATGTCACCTTAAAGCCCTGGAGAAGCACCTGACCTCCCAGCTTACATGCCTGCTGAGTGGGGGTCCGCGCTACAGTAGCGGACGCCTCTGTGGTCTTGCCAAATGGACCAGGTTTGGGTCCAAAGGTGTCCATGAGGAAGAAGCCCAGCTGCACCAGGCCCTGAGTCACATGATCCCAACCAAACACACTGCACAGGTGAAGAGTAGATCCCATATGAGAAAACAAATATTGTGTGAAGATTAGCATTAATATATCAGATAATACAATTTGATTTCTTTTTGTTATCAGTACATGTCCTGATAGACCTGATTTTCATGCAGTGACCACTATTTAGTTTGGAGCTATTTGTGCCATGTTCATTTTTTTGAAAATTTGTAACAGATCAATACTTTGATGCTCTTACCTGTTCTTGACTGTGTTCAGTATCATCTGAGCTACGCTACAGTGTCCAGGAAGGAGATCCTGCAGGAACTTTGAGCTCTGCTGCAGATGCTCATCTTTGAAACTCTTGATGATCGCCCCCTTCAGAAGTTCAAACACCTACGCAAACCAGATAGAGAAGGAAGAACATAATTAGTCAACAGAAACATTAAAAGACTCAAATGAGTGAAGGAAAAATAATTTTTTTACCTGCTCTTCGTAGCGTTGGATACGTGCCACTGAGAGCAGCAGCGCAATACTGAAAGGACACAGGTCCCCATTTGACATCTGAAGAATGCAATTGAAGATTTATGGCATACGCTAAATTAGACAAGTGACAAATAACTTGAGTAAAATAAGGATAGGTTGTACATAACCTTAATGTTTTTAAGGAATTCTCTTCCGAGTTCATGGTCAAGTCTTATAGCAAAGACTACATGGAGGATGACTGTGCCTTCCACATGCCTTAACTGGTCCTGTGGAATGGACTGAACCTCTAGGTCCAGGCTCCTGGAAGAGAGGCAGTGAAACATAACAATCGATAAAGTAAGCAGTGGGATTAGAGTGAATAAAGTCACAGTGTACAAACCACTCACTCTCCATGTTTCTGCTCTTCTTCCTGGTGAAGATCTTGCTCCTTAAAGTAACCGATGATTCCATCTAGGATGTGTTTCTTACAACCCTATCAGAAACAACACAGGCATTTAAATAAAACAAACACAGACACAAATACCCGTTGCAACACACACACACACACACACACACATACTCGCACCTTTGCAGACAAAAGCAGCAGCTGGTAAACCAGTGGTGGAATCTCCTGCAGATCCAGTTTGGTAAACATCCTCAGTACCTTCTCCACCAGGAACTGCAGCTCCTCTGATGACAGGGGCACATCCCTGAAGCAACGCACACACAAAAACCTACTAATGCACAAAAAGTACAGACAGGATATTCATTCTGGTCTGGCAGTCAAAGGTTTTACCTGAACATGGTCGTCAGGTGAATAACACACTGTGGGTCCCATCTGCATGAAACAAAAGAATAGAAATACAAACATCAATTGACCACTCTTATTATTTAAACAAATTCAAATGTGTTGGGTTGTAAATAAGCAGTAAAGCAGTACTAAGAACTCCTCCTTAAAATCTGTGCACACAGTTATATAAAGTTTAAAATACGTAAAGTCCTCACCTGCTTGAGCAGAGAGTGTTGATCAGCTGTTTCTTGTATTCCTCACCAGTGAGTTCTCCTAAAATTAGGTAACAAGCAACGGTTGACGATGAGTTCATCTTTTAAAATGTCCATCTTTTACATTATCTATCTGCATAACTTCAAATAAAGTCGCCAAGGCTAGAAATGTGCACTTACTGTACCTTTGCCATAAGACAAGGCTTCGCAGGCTGCAAGGGCAGTAAGCACAGTAGGAAATAGCTCCAGGGATTTTCCACTGCCCATTTTGCCCACCTTAATGGCTTCAACAAAAAGAGATGCCAGTTGTGCAAGAGATGGTCCAGACAGTGTATGAGTCTGCGTTTAAAAAACACAATATGGAAATTAGACAGACAGTAGGTCTTTGTTGTACAGGACATAAAAACAAAAGAAATTCACAAGGAGTGTGTTCATTTAATCTTTTATTTAGGTGTCTTCCTTGACATAATTCCAGCATCATACTTACAAAATATTGTGCGTTGTATGAATCTGACATACACAGAAAAATACTTTGCACACCTACTATTGCTGCTACCTGCTGCTGCCTTTGGTCTGAACAGGAGTTTTACTCATAGAAGCCACTTGAAGTGAAGTCGTGTATACGTTTGCTCTGGAAAAGGATTTTACCTCCAGCATCAACAGTCCAATAATATCAGCTGCCACCTCAGGCTGAAGGTCTCCGGACTCACACAGGGGGATGCAGTGTTGATAAACAAGAAGTCTGCGGTTTGAGCCCTCAGTCATACTGGGTGGAGAGCCTATCAACAGTGTGTGACATTAAAACTAATCAGATCAGATTAACTTCACTGATGCTTCTGAATGAACTTATGACAGTTGTGCTGATGTGCTGGGCTTTAATACCACTGATTTTCTAATATTTGTCTAAATGAAAATATATACTTACCTTTAAATATGCCTTTAATCGTGGTGCTGACTTTCTTTCCCCTTAATGCGCTGTTGGTAATCACTGTGATTAACTAGACAGAGGTTGACGTTAGGTGAATCATTAATGTATCAGTGCGAGACCAGTTAGTTTTCTATAAGATTTAGAAATGTGACGAGCTTAGTTGACACATTAGTGAATATACCTGGTCATCTGTGAGGGAAGACAGGTACTTCTGAAGTTCCTCGGTACTGTCTCCATCTGACAGTGAGACGATTTTATCCATATCAGCCTTCATGATCAACCTGTAAACATATATGTGGACAGAGCCGCTTAGTAAATTAACCAACTTTACCCTTAAGGTAGGAAGTGATCACCATTTCAGCAGCTTATTACGTTACTGTAGAGAACTGCTGAATTTAAGAACAGTTTGATTGAAGAAGTTAGTGAAATAAAGCTTTACCTCTGTTTGTCGTAGTGCAGCTAAATCTAATACTGGACATCCAGCTTAATGTGAAATCATTTAGTCAGTGAAAAGGCTGGTCGAGCCCTCTGTGTCTGGCTACTCTTTCATAATGTTTGATAAATTTCGCGCCAGTGGACTCTTCCTGTTTTCTTTCGTGGTTGCCACGTTCGACTAAACTATCCCACCATCACAGTATTTGATCAGTCCTGTTACTGTTTTTAATAGTACAGTATTACGTGTTAAAATGCGTATGTTAACATGAAATTTTAACATTACGGGAACATAATTAGTCATGTTATATTTTTACTGCTGTTATAATACAATAATTGGTGGAAAACCTTCACTGACCCTGTGTAATGGGTTGCCAGTCCTCTAATTTTAAGCGAAGTTGGATCAAATGCACTGCCGTCTGGTGACTTTTTATTTTTGGGAAACCAGACGTTACTATTATAATTACTATTACAACTATTACTAGTAACGTATTGAGATATTCTGCAACGTTTCTAAAATGTGGTTGAATACGGAAAAATCCTCCAACGTCTTTCCACTTTACAATCGACGTATGAGGTATTTGTCAACTGTATGACAGTGCTTTTAATTAACGTCAGTTAGTAAAGTAAAAAGAATGATTACAGTTTTTCTCATAGACTACACTTATGACATCTTAAATGTACTTTTTAGGTGAACTATAAATATGGAATTGTTTCTTTAAATTCTATGTTGATGACGTAGCTAACCGTTCGGGCCAGTGGCGCAATGGATAACGCGTCTGACTACGGATCAGAAGATTCTAGGTTCGACTCCTGGCTGGCTCGAAAAACTTTTCGATGACTGTACAATTGTCTTTCTAAACTAAATTTAACATATATTGAAGTAACTCGTTTTTAATTATGATCCACACACTGGAAGGTTGGGGGAGCAGTGTGGCCGGTGACTATTACCAGTCAACCAAATCTGTGATTCGAGCAGTTTAAGGACATTGTGTTTGATTATTTGTTTCTTTGCCTTAAAATTTGTATCCAGCAATGTATCAAACTAAAACACCTGCTGAAAAACCATGGCGGTAAATATATAAGTGGCTGTCATTTATTTACAAGTTTTTTTAAAAAATAGGGAATTACATTAACAAGAAACAGAGGCCATGGAGGAGATGGTAAAATAAATACAAAAAATAAATAACTAAATAAAGCACAGTTTGGCATTACTGCAAGAAATATGATAACAACAAAATAAAAATATGGAAAATAAATATAAATGTGGCTGTGTGCATTCGTTATTGTTTCCCCCCATGTATTGTCATTCATGAACGTCGTGTTAGTTTGACATTTTTGACATTTGTAAGGAACTCGTGGCTTATCAACGCACTTAAAATTCATTTAGAAAGACAAACATCGCCCTCCACGTACCTCAATGAATTTAAATAGACGTTTTTGGTAAAAAATAAAATAAAATAAAAATAATAATAATAATATAATAAAATTCAGCACGCCCTGTGCGTGCAGCGGCGTGACGTAGGAAG
>OMLM01020788.1:126318-138094 GCA_900302695.1 Helostoma temminkii | reverse complement strand
ATGCACCTGCTGCCACCAAAGACTTGACAAAATCAGTCAGGTATTTCCTCCTCTGCTCACCTGGCCTGCAGGTTTTCCAACTCCAGCCCTCTCTCCCTCTCCAGTTTGCTCAATGCCTCCTTGTGACGACGGGTCTCTTGCTGCAGTTGCTCATCAGCGTGGAGCTCTTGCTCTTTCAGTTGCTCCTCCAGGGCATTGGCCCGGTGCACCAGCTGAAGGTTCTCCTGGCGGAGTCGTGCATGCTGTTCCCCAGAAGCCTCTGACTCTTTCTCCAGCTCCGCCACTCGACGCTCAAGAAGGAGCACCTGGAACAGTAAACATTTCATGGTTGAAGTGAAAAAAATTCGAAGGTATTTTCTGAAAAATCAACTATGACCTATTGCAGTACTGATGCATCTGTCTGTCAAAATGAAATGCTTCCTCTTCCCTTAATAACTACTGTAACAGGTGAAAACTAGCTGACATGTATGAATGTATGTAAGCAGAGGAATATTAAGGCAGGTGTTTTTGAAGAAAAAGCACTGTCACCTTGTCTGTGATGTCATTGTCAGCGAGCTCTAGGATGTCCCGTGTTAGGTCACTCATGGTGTCCAGAGTCATTGAGCTGTTCTGGAGGAGGTGCCTGCACATACAGAAGACAACCTTAGCCTGGAGCCAGTTCATATTTGATAACATGCCATTCTGTTTTTACAATAATATGAACAGTTCATCATACAAAAATCACCACTATTTAGCTTACCTTGCCACTTTTTTACTGGACAGCCTCTTGCCAGCGCTGGATGGGAACAACAGGAAGAATGGTCAGGAAAAAGGGGAAAGAGAGGCCATCTCCTGGTAGTTCTATCTCACAAATCCCTCTCTTTATTGGCAAATGAGCACCCAAAAGAGGCATGATGTGGTGGCTTAGCTAAGCTAAAGCTACAAACTATCCACACATCATAATCTAACACAGACACAGCAGTGAAAACAGTCAGTTGCTAACATATCTAGACATATCAGTTTCGCTCGACAGGCTGACATGGGCCACTAACTGCATTACAGAAACTTGAAATCTAAAGATCTAAAACAAATATGATTATTCTCATGTTCCATATGCATATTTAGTAAAAAAGAAAGGGTGTAATTAAGTTTCTGTACTGAAGGTACTGCGCTAAAATATAAGCAGGTTATTATAAAAGCTGTGTTCTTAAAGCATGAAGCTTATGACCAAACTCACCTTGATACCTGTTGTTATTGTTCATATTTCTTTTAAAATCAACTTTACATGAAGGATGAATTTATTTAGCTTATTTTTATATGAGTAAAATGGCATCTATGTATGACAGACAAATCATAATTTGTGTGAATGGTAATAACGGGAAGGAAACTGCATCATAGAAATCATAGAAATGCCTTAAAAATGTTTTCTATCAATGAAATACTACATGTTAACACTGCAACTCACATAGAAGAGGAGGGGCAGATGAAAAAAAGGCAAGGATAAGTGAAATAAACTGGGTTTAAAACAGACCCACAAATTACACTATGTGTCCATGTACAGTCCATGACAGAACACACACCATGTCATTGCTAGACCAACACAGCATGCACCCATTACGACAACATGCACAATACTGTATCTAATTGGCACTGCAAACACATTCACACAGCTAATAAGCTGAGGGGGGTGTGAATGATGTTACCTAGTCATCTCTAGGAAATTGAGGCGAGTGGAGAGGTCCTCCAGGCGACTTATTTGTTTGTGACACTGGCTACAGAAAAAGTCCAGTGCCTCCTCTCTGAGGAAGCTCTGAAAGCAGTCAGGGAGAGGAGCAGGTGTACTGGAAGGAGGAAACGGGAAAGAAGAGGAGGAGGAAGTGGTAAGTGACAGACAAGAGGATGCACTGACGTGGGACATGACACCTCAGAGGGCACAGTGGGTATTAGTGAAAAATTTACAGAGGAGTGTTTAAAAGAGTAAAGTGTGAGGGAGACGTTAAACAGACTGTGCAGTGTGGTTGTTTCTGATAGGAAACAAAACAGTTTGGGCAAAAGAATGTGTTTATCTCTTCAAAGCTGATAAGATTATTTCCCTTTCTGCCAGATAATCTTGTCTGTTTAGCCTCTGAGTCAAGCTCAGATAACCGAATAGTTACTAGAACATTAAATAAAAATCAAAGAACCATAAATAAATTTAATCTACAGCAGTTTATTTCATTATTGGATGTGTGTGTACCCCTCACTTTCACCTCTGTTCATAAAGGGAGCAAGTGGGGTCTGAATTATGCAACAAACTGGCACAGCTTTCTCCTTATGTAGGCAGAAACATTGCATTACACACAGACTTTGAATGAGTGTCATTTGATGGTCATATGCAGTTATATAGAGCTGTTTTGTTCTGACAGCATGAAGGGTGACTTTGTTAAATAATAACTACAGTGATGAATGTTTGTGCAGATCAGAGGCAACCAAACGGTGCAGGTTTGTGTAGTCAAAATGCTGTTATGTGGAGGTGTGTGTGGGCAGCACTGCTACATGCGCCAACAATGTGCACGACTGAAAACACGGTGACGCATTCGCACTGAGTGGGTGAAGTTTGTGGGATGCAGTCATATTTTTGTGTAAGACTTTATCAACTCAACAACCAGGAAGATTTCTGTTCATATTTGATGCAATCGTTCATGTTTGTCTCCCTCTGATAATGTTACATTAAAAAGTATTAATTAATTATACAATGATTCTCAACATTGACATCGATTCTCAACATCCACTTACAACAGACTATACAAAATACTGTTTTACTTAAGCATCTTCTTTTTACTACTTCTGCTTAAGACTATATACATATGCGAATCATTCAACATCATAGCATCATGTAGAATCACGTGGGTTTAGTTATATTAGCCTTCCTTCATTAACTCCTAGAAAACAGTATTGATAAACAGTGAGGCTCTGCTTCATTGATGGGTTTAACAGTGATGACTGAAACAGTAATAAACAACATAAAGAGGAGTGTTTTATAAGCATCAATCCGTTTTATTTCCACGTTGTCAATGGGCCACAGAAACCGGGCAGTTAGTTGGTAAGAGCTTCCTGGCAAGGCTAATTATGGAAATATTACTCAAGTGGGAATTACGCATCTGAAAGTCTCTGATGAAAACGGAGGAGGGGCAGGGAAAAATAGACGCTTGGGAAAAGGCTACAATAAGAGCAATGGCACAAATGAATTGTGCTATTAAGAGAGATGTGCGTCTGCATTTTGGTCAAGCAAATCTTGCTAAATGCTTCCCAAGATGTCTGAACTGTGCAACATTGCATTCACCTTCTGTTGGCCGCAGAACACTTGGCAACACACGCCACCCTTTAAGACTTTAACAGCCCAACTGTAAAACATTTACTCAACCTACTCAGGATCACCCAGCAAGGGTAATGAAAGGAAAACACAGTTTTAGAACACAAGTCCAATGTCTACATTTTCAATATCTCTACAGCAGTGAAAGTAAATAGGCCAAATGAACTCTTATTCACTCCATCTCTCTTGCCCTTCACAAAGGAAAGGAGACAGGTAGGGGTGGGAAGGATGTGTCCAGATAGCTCTTATCAACATTTGACCTCAGTGTCTTTGCTGAAAGGGAAACATTTTCTCTGAAGAACATAAATAGAGGCATTCAGGCCTGGACTGTACCGCTTAGAATGTAACAAGTGTCAGACCTTTTATCAACAGGGATGATAAAGAGACAGTAGTAATTTGACAATCTGCCAATTGTATCAATATTTACACAGTTTTATAACATCTGGGCTGTTTACGTTTCCAAATGACCTCTACAGAATTAAAGCACAACACGTTAATCAGTTTTTATTAGGTTTTTCCAGAGTTACTCCAGAACCTGTGTAGGGAAGAAAAACTCATACCTGGGAGAAAGCAGTAAGGAGCCATTGACATGCTCAGGGAGCGGCCCATCAGGGGAGTCACTCTCCCCCTCCGTCCCCTCCACGCTGGTCTCCAGTAGCAACTCTGAGGTATTACTTTCCCCAAAATCCTCAAAGTGCTCCTCCTCTCCACCGATGACTGTAACCAGGGAGTGGTTATGGAGTTCAGAGTTCAGGGAAAACCTGAGAGATAAAAATGTATTATATAGTATACTGTGTTAGTGTGTGTGCTCACTTGTGTACACAATTACAGCTGGTCTTACATATAGGTCTTGGCCAAAAGTAAAGGAAAATATTTGGTTTAAAAAGGGCAAAAATAAATGTCTAACTGGGTAAAAATAATGTCACCACCTATTTAGATCAGACCAAACAAGGGGCATAATAACTTCATTCAAAGATTATAGACAATAGGCTATAGTGTTTGGACTACAGTGTGTGGATGACGTATACTAAAAAAGGTACAATTTAGTATGTAGGACCCAGAGGACCTGAAATGCCTATGGCCTACAGTAAATCCCAAACAAGTACAATTAATCTCCATCGAGAAAGAGAAGCAATCTGGACAAGTTCAATGATCACTTGTCTTCGAAGGCAATCTGTTAATTCACATTAATCCCAAAGCCTGCATTGGCTGAAACAAAATGTCTTGTGCCCTGCTGGTAATGCAAAACCAGGATGGCAACACTTGAGACATGTGAGAGGAGCCTTTGTGGAGTTTGATGTGGGACAAGCTTAACAGATGTCCTTAACTGCTGTTACACTGGCTTTCATAAATGGCTTCCTGTCTTACACCACTCAACAGAAACCTATTGCAAAGTCTTGCTGAAGAGTCCTTCATCTCTATTTAACAGGAAAGTTGGAAAACTAGCTTTTCCTGTTGTCCAGCAGGATGTGTTGGTTGTCTTGAGCACACACAGGATGGGGATGTCCAATCAGCAGAAAAGCTTGCTTTCTCAGCACATGATGACAAAGCCTGTTTTGCTTGTACAGGAAAATTATTAATTTATCCAATTCAAAGCTAAGAGAATACTTAAAGTAAAGTAAAGTATGAAAAGCAAAGTAATATGCTATCAAATACAAAAAACCACGCGAGGCTCTAGAAACTACATAAACCAGGCAAAAATGTAGTTACAGTGGCTGTACTATTCTTAAACATCTGAAATGGTTAAATAGTAACATAACCAATTTTAAAAGCCACTTACCCTTTACTCAGGCTCTTACTACTTGGCCCTATATTAAGGTCCCTCACACAGAGGGACGGTGACGAGAGAGAACGCATCTTTAAACGCCCTCCGCTGCTCTGGCGTGAAAGCCGTGGAGCAAGTGGAGTTAAAACCCCAGACAACCAGAGTGGAATCCTGAAGTTTCAAAAGTTACACCAATTAAAAACAAAATCAACACTCTCCAGGTTGGAGCAAACAAAACCGTCTATGGCCCTAATGAGCTGCCAATCTATGGTACAACACGAGTGACTGTACATCCTCAGTGCCACCCACAAGACTGTAGCAGAGAGGGTTGACTGTGAGTTGGTTAATCAGATTTGAGGCTAAGCAATGGTCAACAGACAGTCCTGCTGACCATCCAAGGACCAAATGTGTGTAGGGACACCGGAGTAGGACACAGGGGGGTGGGGGAGGCTAATCCTGCTGGATTCTTAATCCCCAGTTCAGTGCATATACGCCTACGCTGAATATGTGTAAAAGGGTTGCAGACTGTAGCTAAAGTTAGCTGGACTAACCAGACTGCAAGCTGTTTCTGTTTTTTACAGTCATTGTTGAATCGCTGTAATCCTAAAAGGTTTTGACATAAAAGCATCCATACTTTTCATACAGATTGATTTACTGAATAATGAATTAATGAATATAGAGGTCAAAGAGTCATAGCCTATGAGTACTAGCTTCCAGTCATAGTGGGGGCATGGGAATGAGCCAAAGGGAGAGAAGCAGAAAACCAGATTAGTGCATACCAAAGAAGAAAAAAAAAGGTTAAACAACAAAAGAAATGCTAACTCAGCATTTCCTGGAATTCAAGGCTCAGTCATGGAATGGGAAGTCCAAACACATCCATGTCAGGCAGACTACTCCAATCAGTCATCAGAATAGAGAGACAGGTCACACCGTCATCAGATAAGGTCTCACTGTGCTGGACTTCCTTGTGTTTGGCCTGAATACTACATCAGCGAGCAGTCACACAGATTATCTGCAGGAGTACCCGTCTTTAAATAGTAAGGGAGAAGTTACAAAATTCGTTAACTGATCAAAACGAGAAACTCTCCATGCATAATCAGGCTTTAAACTACCAGATATAATATAAGATACCTGACGGATACAAATAATGAATCACAGTAGCACAGAGACACTTTGCTATTGTCACAATTACTCACCACTGTGCTCATCAGTGACATCTTACATGTGTAGCTTTGCCTGGAAATTCTAGTGCTAGTGTTTAGCTTACCCAAAGATACAACACTAAATCGATCTTAAATTTTTCTCTTATGTTTACGCATCATGTAGTGTACGTATGTAGTGTTTACTAGACTCATTATGTCTATTCAAGATAAAACTGGTCAAACAGAACCGCATATACATTTACAATATATCATTGAGCCAGTAAAGATAAAAATTCAGCACTTCGCCAAACAAAGCCATGAGTTCAGTTATGATACATGAGTCACACTAGTCCATTCGCAAGAGATGAAATGTAGCAGCAGTCAGTAAAATGGGAGACTTTCACCACTGTGGAAACTTGTAGTGGGCAATGCTGATGCTGACCGAGAAAACTTTTCCAATTCAATGCAAATTTTCTAACCTCCACTAACAAATGAATGAAAGAATACAACTTCAGTTGAAAGCCACCGAACAAGCAGACTGTCCATCTTTCACAGCCAGAGTATATACACTAATAATAGAAAAAAAACATATTCCACTTACTGTGATCATAACAGCTGCCATACTCCGATTTTTCAGTAAAGACAAGCAGATCTCAGCCTCATTTCAGCTGATACAAAAGACGATCCACTCAGACACACACTGACATGTGTAGAAAATGGTGGAAGGACTTTTCTGTCCAAGGTCTCAACTGCTTACACAGTGCACATTTCAAGTTATCTCTGAATGAGCTTTCCTGTTCAGCTGTACAGAAAACACCAACTGTGAATGTGCCCGCTGACTGTGTGAAACGATGCTTCAAATGGCCTGTGACAATACGTGGCGTGTGAGTATATAAGGAGCTGCATTTATGAACACTTATGGAAATATTAGGAAACCAAACACAGAAAAAACAGACAGCCTCGCTTTCTAAACACCAGAGAGCACCCAGGAGAGTTCAAGGTGTTGGGTCAGTAAGGTGATGGCTGTCTATTTCCTCTATTTAATCTGTGTGTCTGGTGACCTAAATAGATTCAGTGATCCAGTGCTGGGTAAGACTCGTAAACCACTTGATCTGTGTGAAAAGATCGGTGCAGAGCAATTCCAGAACTAAGTGTTAGCTGGAGATCTGACACACAGTTACAGTGAGTTCTGCAGCCAGCAGTGATTATGAACAGTATTATGGTGTTTTGTAAATCTGGATCACATGACAACTAGATTAAAATCAATGATTAAAATCAAAGGTCAAATGTTTGGACACACAGCAATTAACTATGTTTTTCATGGAAAGACACATGCTCAGCTGTGTTACCATCATTGCAAAAGAGTTTTGTGATTATTAGTTATCCTTTTTTATTTAAATAAAATTGCCTAAACCTAACATGTTACTGGAAGACAATACAAATGTTTACTCATTATACAAGTCTAAATAGCCACAAAAAACAGCCATTTCCAGCTATGTAGTCATTTACAAGATTACCTATGTCTATACTGTATTTCTGATCAAATAGATGTTATAAAATCATCTTTTCTTACAAAAACATGGTCATTTGCACGGGTTCAAACTTTTGACTGGTAACGATAGGTGCATGCATTGACTTTAAAATGTTTTAAAATGTTCATTCAGGGCTGATGTTGTGCATGGCTATATGGGATATCACTTATTAATAATAATAAAGACATAATTATCAAAAATCTAATCAAGTATAAATACAAGAACACTGGACTTATCAAACTGAGAGATCAGAGTTAATAACCAGCCTCAATGAAGGTGATAACAAAAATGATCACTACCAGCGAACTCAACAACAAAGACACAGCTGAAGGACCATATACCTACACATTCAGGAAATATGAGCATATTGGATTAAATCAACATTTATACCAACCTGTTGCTGCCATCATCAGGGTCATGCAGCGTGGCCTCAATGCCACTGTCCGTCTCCACATCCTCATGCATCTCAGGAGGTACCAGGGCGCCAGTGTCCTCATCAGTGAAGGTTTCACACTCACTGTATGTGCTCTCAGAGCCCAGATAAGCACTGTCAGTCACCTCATTTTGCTGGAATAACAGACAGAACAAGAACAAACACATTAAAGTGTGTCCGTCAAGCACTGAACATAAAAACCCATACTGATCTGAATAATTCACCGAACAGTTCCGTAATAAAGTAACAATGGCCAGGAACATGAATGTAACTTAATAAGTAGATGTTTTTGCACTGTATTTTATGATTCATATAATAAGACTTTTGAAAACTACAGGAGACAAACAAAGACTGTAAAAAAGGAACTATTTCAAAGACAGTCTAGTTTGAATTTTTAAGTCTAGCCAGGTGGTTTGCCTATTACACCTACAACCAAACAAATCATAAAGCACAAACAGACTTCAGAAAGCGTCTGCTGCGTTTCAGATGGCTGTTCCAAGCAAAATCTGTTGCATTAACACCTCTAAGCAACAAGATCAAACATGATGAGTAAAGCTAAGGCTTTCCCAGCAACAACCACCAAATGTTCAACACAAAAACCACAGATAGAAACGTGCCAAAAAAGACCTTCTGAAGCTATTAACAAACAGAGACACTTTATCCATGTATCAGAGCTACGAAGTACTAATGAAGACAGGTGAGTCATAACATACCATTATAAAAACGTCAGGAGAAGCAGGGCCCAGAGGGCTGTCCGCCATGCCCAAAACCATTGTTTGTTATCAGTATCAATGACAGGAAACCTGTCCTGCCATTAAATCCTCCTAATAACATAGACTAATGTTCCCTCACCTTCACTCTCTGAGAGAGTGAGAGAGTCAGAGTCTGTCAGAAAAATGGAAAATACTGTAACACGTCGTTCTGCTTCACTGGGTGGTCAGAGGGGTGGAGACAGACAAAGTCCACAGAGTAACAAAAGTCAGCTGTAATGTTCAATCAGCAACTACCAGCTTTTAGCTCAGCATAAAAGATCAGCTCAATAACTATTTAATCTTTCGTGGCTCCTGGGGCTTCTAGGAGAGGTGTGATGGTACAAATCACTAAACCATGTTCTACATGTCTCAGGCTGCACGGTGAATGAAATATACTATACTTACAGTACAACAACCTGACATGGCTATCTGACTCCAGCACAGAACTAGCATGTTGTTAAGCAGTAACACTTTGACAAGTTATCTGAGTGCCTGCTACAGTAACAAAAACACTGGAATGGTTGCTGTTGTGGTTATTCTCAAGAGATAAAATGTGAGATGGAAATGTGAAAGTTAGGGACACGAGGAAAATAGTAAAGGAAAAATAAGGTGGATGGGGTGTTGCTTATTTCTAACGCCAGGCCTCAGCTAAACAGCTTCATCTCGCCTGTTTTTAAAGCAAACAGGGCTAGAACAGCAGAGTCATTCACAGAGAGGAACCCCGTTCTGCCAAAAAAAAAAAAAAAAAAAAAATCCAAGGAAAAAGCAAGCCATGGACACAGGTGTGGCGATTACATTCACAAACTTCCCCAGAAAGTCTGCTTCCTGTGAACAACAGCTACAGCAACCAGAATATTTCAGGTAAAAATACAGAATAAATAACACAGAGTAAACTGCACTTAGTGAAGTGGTAAATAATCTTCTGCTAACTATAGATTCAGATTCCACTTCTGTACTTCTCTTACTGGATCTCAGTGCAGCTTGTGACACCATAGACTATTGTATGTTGTCTCTAGTTAATGTCTTACTTGTCTGAAAATAGTGTGATTCATAAAACACTGCTACATTGACATTTTCTGATGTGCATGATCTTCTCTCTCAGTATTGCACCTGTTTGCCAAATAATACACATTAATTTCATTAATTTCATACTGTAAGAGTATGACTTTCATTCTCTGACAACTTCAGGATTTCTACCCGTTACCATTTCCTGTCAGAGGGTCAGGCTCAGTATTAATGAACTCTAGGAAACATGGTACATACAGTAGAGTCCAGGTTGCTGTGTTTGTTCCCTTAGGTCTGACCTGTTGGCAGGACCTGGACCTGGAGATATAGCACACTACCATTCAATAATTTTGGCTCACTTAGCAATATGCTTGTTTGTAATGAAAACACACTAAGTGATAAACTTGCATTAGCAAATGCACTGTGCCACGGTGACACGGGATGAAGGTTTGCTGATAATGAACCTCTGACATTTATTTATTTTTCGTTAAACGGCATATGTAATACATAGACCACATATGTCAAACAAATTGTGACATGGGCTGCATGAATTATAACTCTTGTAGTGAGCCACACAGACTGAAGTGGATGGAATCCATCTGCACACTTGACTCTACTACACCTGCACTTCTAAACCATATCAAGAGAGGGCGCTGATACTGTGCAATATACAGAACTTGAACAACACCCATGGTCATTCAATGCTTAAAGTGTACTCAATAGCAGAAACATTTCAATTTTGTGGAGGGCAGCAACAATGAAGGTTAAATATACAAGTTTTGTGTGCAATAGGAGCCGGGAATTCCAGATATGTTAACCACAACTGTAAAAACACACATGTAACAACTCCGGCACATTCCAGCTAGTTCAATATTTGTAGAATACTCAAACGCCCAGTCTGCCAGATGCCATTTAGTGTCAGCCAAACCTGGGTGTTCAGTCTGTGGAGCATTCATAGAGTAGTAATGATAGCTCTGCTAGCCACTCAGTGAATTACAGTGGGAAGAGTGAGAGTGCACAGGGAGTTCAGCATATGTCCTTCACATTGCGCTGATGTGTGCACCAATGGGAACTGGAGGCACAACAACTGGACCACATACACAACTAAAATGAGGCTAAGCCTCTAGTGTGGTGCCTCACCTCATCATATTCCTCTGAACAGCCCACAGCACCATCCCCTGGACTGTAGTTTACACTGTACAGCTGTAGCTCTGGACCTGAGAATAAAGGAAAGAAGACATGTTTAAGACTTAACGTTCAAGTCAAACAGCTACAGAGGGTTGGTAAACATAAGGCTGGTGTGTGCAGCACCAGTGTCAATGAACAAACAGCCAGTATGCAGAAACAAGAGGGGGAACATGTGACAGCAGATATATAAATCAGAAGTCAAAAAAGCTTATACAGTAGATTGGATGCTATTGTGCAGTGTGAAGATGAATTCTTACAGACATACATCTTCCATTTTAACCGATGTTTAAAAGCAAATAATTAAAAATGCATGCTTGAGACTGCAAATATGTCATCATGTATATTAATATGTATTCTCGACAACTACACAATATGCAATAACATCAATAACAATTTCAGGATCCTATGATTATTTTTTGAATACTGAAACAGGGGCGACAGGGATTGTAGACCTGGATTACAGTGCTCAGGTAGGAAGGTGCTGTTAAACTGACCACCGTAATCCATATAAATAAAAAAAAAAAAACAATTAATTTTTATAAATGATCTTGTAAATTAATATATCTAATTATCTTATTTTACATAAGAAATGTAATAAATTTAGTTTAAAATTCAAATGATAAAGAAA
>OMLM01020788.1:99812-126298 GCA_900302695.1 Helostoma temminkii | reverse complement strand
AAAAAAAAAAAAAAAAAATCATTTTTAAAAAAAAAAAAAAAAAGGCACATGCCCTTATTTTTGCTTGAAGTTTTGTTTTGTAAACAAAAAGTGACTTTACTGTGAAAACACTGACTGTAAATATCCATGTTTGACAAACTTTTGAGTCTCTAATGTGGTGTACTTTAAAGTCAGCAAGCAAAGTGTGATGTGAGGTGACAGTAAACTTTTGACACTAACATTTTAGACATTTCACTATACGTGTTTATGGGCAAAATAAAAGAAAGAAGGACTAGAGGCAACCCGTATCAAATTCAAATTCAATAAAGGCCTCTGTTGAAAGCAGTTACCAGCAAGCAGTGTAACCCGACTCTGACCAACAAAATGGAGTCCCGTCAGCCCCTGCAACTCCTGTACCTAGTAAACAGAGCGATGAATAGCACCCTCCTGAAATAAGCAGTAATAAGCAAGTCCTGTGTACCCTGTTGCTCTTTGAGACTTGTACACATTGCAGACCAATAAATGAAACAGGTCTGTGCCTAATGCAGTTGTGCAGGAGCATTTGGCTTCCGTTATAAAATACCTACGGTCAAAATATAAGAGGACTCATATTTTCTAGACCTGTGTTTTTGTTTTAGTTTCTTTAGTTTGTTTGTTTAAACACATCCACAGTTACTTCAAGGGGGCAAAGCACTTCTATAGACTACGAACTTGTCTTTCTCAAAAGGTAACCTTTCCGCTAAAAATGGCAGAGAAACAAAACCAACAGGATGAAAATGTAGTGCAGTGAAATGTATACTGAAACTAGAGAACAGATTGGAAGCTGTAGAGCAGGTTTTGTGCATTGATTACGATGGAGGTGGAGGAAATGAAGATCCAGAGCACGATAAGAACCAAAGTATCTAAATATCGATGGCTCAGCTGAAATAAAGTAAAATGTGTATGCTGCCTCTACACAAATACTGGAATTCTGTCAGCAATATGTGAGTGACTTGGAAAGTTACAGTAACAGTCTGATCCTCACACACTAATGGGAAATTTCCCTCCACCAGGAAATATCCCATCCCTTCTCCACACTGCTGATTGTAGATGATTGTACAGAAAATACATGGGAAAACACGGCAACATTGAACACTGATCTCTGACTAGATTCAGAGCCAACCAGATGGTTACATAATACAATGAAAGAACTTTGTTTAAAGGACACGATTATCATGCAGTATGATGTAGACATTCATCTGCCTAACAAATTATTTCACATTATCTATGCTGTGAACACAAATAACATTTGCCAAAACAGGCATGACTGCATTTTCTCTGACTGAAACAGAGAGGACAGGGCAGAGAAAGAGGATGGTAAATAATTAAGGTAAACAGGACTCTCTGTGTAAACCCCATTTCTCCACCACTCCTGCTCTGAAACGTCACCAATCAGCCCATGTGTCTGTGCATCTCATGCCTTCCAATGCATGACTTATTAATGGTCTGAGTAAGAGGAGCTGCACGGCCCAGAAAGCCTTGGGAAAGAGTTCCACAAATCAACAAGCCAGACTGAGGAAAACACTGCACTGTTGTGGTGACGCTGCCACAACCTGTAAAGTATGTCAACACTGCAAACACTGCAAGCACTTAAACAAATTTAAAGTCAATTTTGTAGTTTGACAATCCTAGTGACATAATTGTCAAGACAGTCTTTATTTAACTCTTTAAGTGAGTACATATGATAAAGTACAAGTAATTATAGAAGTTTTATAGATTATAAAGCAGAACAGCAGGGCAACAAAATAGTTAAAGAAAAAACAACATAATATTGATTCCAGTTACAAAGAATTTGCGTCACTCTTCCTCCTTTCCTTTCAAAACCCCTCAGCTGAACATACTGTACAAACAATATTTGGCAACATGGGAGATGGAGACTGAATGTAGGTGCAGAGATTCTCTACAGCAGATTTAGGTTAATGGCAGTAGACGGTTAGACTATAAAAATATAGAAAGAAAAAAGAAGTGAAATCATAACAAAATCATCAGTACTCACACTGTGCAACACATATTATGTATGATTATTTTTATATACGTTATGCTATGTACGTATGTTTCAGAAAACATTTAAGGTGGGATCTGGTCAACAGGCCAGGCTCAGTCAAGACGGTAAAGGGGAAAACATTAAATCTGCCCCAGGCAACATAAAAGCATTTCTACAAAATTAATTATGTAAGACTGTCGACTTATGAGGATTAAACTGATGCAGCTGGTGACTCACCTCCGTTGCTAATTGCAGAGATTCCACGGTGGAAGTCTTCAAAGCTGATCACTCCCAGACCACTGGGATCCAAAAACTTGGTCAGATCCTTCACCTGAAAGGTAAAGATACCATGAACAGTCTAATATAAATTAATTACAGCAACAGAAAAAAAATCTTCTACTCCAGTAATATTTGTCTACATTATGTAATCGATTATCTAAGGGGAAGTTTGCTGCACAGCAGGGTAAATGGCTGTTGCTACGTTTGCATACTGACCGCAAGAGAAAAGCATGCAGAGGAACAAATCCACTTTTTATCTGCGGCTAAGCTTCATAAAACTACTGAAGGCTCATTGTTAAAGTCATTTCATTCCCATGACTTTTTACTGCAGAGATATATAAACTTTAAAGATGGTTTGTTTATTTGAGCAAAAAGTCATCAACAAAAAAAAGCAGCTCTGGCAGATGTCAGTTGTTCCTGGCTTTACTGGATCTTGAGACATGAAGGGTTTAAGTGTACAAAAGGAACTGCTTCTATTTTCTTTATTACTGAAGCGTGTGTTAGCCAAATAGAAAAAGTCTCACTTAAATACATTCTTATTAAAAATGCCTGCAAACATTCATAATGTAAAGTGATACAGCTTTTTCTGTACAAAAACCCGACTGCAACATGTTACATGGATTACGTAACAGCACCTACATACTGGTATATTCCTACAGTCAGTAACCAGGCAACAAGAGGATGTGCACTTCAGTAGACCTCTGAGCATAAATAAAACAACAATGTACAGTGAATCAGCATAGTGCATGTTATATTTAATTTAATTTGACACAACATTCACCTGTACAAATCCTTTGGCACTTTTCCCTGGTTATTGCTTAGGCTACTGTCAAGTTATCTGACGCCAAATACCTGAGCTGGGAACTAGACAGCACTGAGCAACCAAAATCTATTAACACAAATAAGTTAAACGTCATCGATCACAACATTTCACTGACTAAATTAGTCGGGAGGGAAAATGAGAGTATGTGGGTTGATGTTTCCGTGGTTTTGGTGCACTTTCTCCTCCTGAACATAGGTACACAATGGGAACATGGTCATTTTACTTTCATACACTATGTGACTTCCCTCTTCTACACGTCTTATAGCAATGACACATAAAAACAACCTGATCTTCTAAGCAACACTGAGCTCCAACACTCAGAAGGCTGAAACTCCTCATAAACTGACTCTGACCACCCCTTTGGCTTATGATGTGGGTTTGGTGAATTAAGCACAGCTGTATTTAGCGAGAAGAGGGGAGAGGCTGATCTCACTGAATGGTGGTTAACACTGCAATGTTAATGTGGCATCAAAGCTCATCCAACTCCCATGTTTGCTGTGGTAGAGCCTCTGCATGCAGTGGATTAGCTATATTCTCTAGGCTTAAGGGGGGATGGTCATGAAGCAGGGTCCTCCAAGGATTGAATTCACTAACAGAAATCTGAAGGTGACAGATTTAAATATACATTTCACTTTTCAGTTTCACAATGAAGCATCACAGTTCACAGGAAATAACTGTTCCATGCAGCCATACAGAAACACCTCTGCTGGGTGAGGTGAGACAACGATGGTGTGAATGGGGAATTAACAGCGTGTCTGTGGTTTTGATGACATTTTTACATGCCTGTTAAAAAACTAAAAGTAATATGTATTTCTTTTACAGTAAGAGACAGAGGCAGTATAATAACCCACCACTACAAAAGCCTGATAAATAGCTCTGACAGACAAAGCAACCAGAGCAGTTTCAACCTGCTGTGGAAACCATCCATGGCCTACATATGTGTACAGTCTGTAGAGCAGTGCCAGGCCCCTTAGGTTTTGTGAGCAGAGCCTTTTAGCTATTCCTAGGTCTAACCTAAAAACTAGAGGTGACTGATTTTAGTGATTATTTGGTCCCAACATGCTGGAAAAACCTCTCCACTTTCACTGTTTAACTAGCAAACTGTCCAAATTTAGCATGTTACTCAACACCTGCAGCCTCTTTATAGTATTTACTATATTTAATGTTATTAGAAGCACTGTGGATTGACACAGGTTGTGTATTTTTGTACTGTGCTTATTTTCATGGTTTGTTTTTTGTATGCTCTGTTTGTCCTTCTGACTGCCCGTACGACTTTCTTGCACGGGTCTTGCAACATATTATTACAGAGTTTACTTGCAAAGATTTTGTGTTTTAAGAAGCAAAGCAAACCACCCTTGTCTGTCACTGTTGCCTATTTTTGAACCATTTTGTTTTCTTGACATTTAATGCTGAGTTTAAAATGTTAGCATTTGGTTTTGAAAATGTGATTCATCATGTACTTATTAATACCGTATTTTGTTACACCTAACAAGCATGGTCCTGAGAAAAAAATACAACTAAACTCAAAGGCAACTGTTGTCGGTTCCACTGCTTAGTGGAGCAGTGAAGGCACTGTGGTTTTTCTGTTTCCTCTATTTGTGTCTAATCAGTGCTGGGGCACGCCTGACCGCCTCCACACAGACCACTGTTGTGCATTACCCCAAAAAGAAGAATACCCTTTGGTGAGAGTCTTTCCTTGAGGGGTTTTTGTAATAGTTCCTAAACAGAACTGTGATAACCGTGATCATGGGTTTAGTGGGTTGGCAACAGATGATGGAAAAGAAGTCTGAAAGATCTTTGGATATAAAACATTAACACACGTGCACGCTGAAGTGAACTTAACAGAGGGGATGTTTCAGGGCATAGGACATTCCATTGTGGATTAGAGGAGCAGAACATAAAAGCAGGGGGTGAGGGGGGAGGCTGGCTAAAGTAGGGTTGGGAGTGTCGACTGACAAGAGACTCCTCCACAATGCATTTCAGTATGGCTTTTGTGCACAATCAGGGTCCAAACCAGAGAATGAAGCCAGTGAGTGGTGGTTAGAAAGATCTTTTTCAGGAATTGACTTCACAAAGTTGGTGCAAGCCTGCAGAAGGTTTTACTTTTCAGAGCAATTTTATATGTCAAAAGGTCTTACTGTGTAGTACCTGCACACATAACAGCATTAACTGCAAGTAGTATTCTTAACTACACTTACATAAAAGAAGTATATTCAAGTATACTATTATAATACTTCTTTTAAATTAAAAATCAGCGAGTATACATTCAGTATACTTTTTATTTAGTCGCAATAAGTATTAAAATAGGGTACTATGAGGTACACTAGAAGTATACCTACTATACTTGAAGTATACTTGTAGTATGTAGTGAGGGTATGTGCTATATTACTATATCGGTACAGTAATAATGAAATAATTTCATGACTAGACATCTAACAGACCGGCCACAAATCAACGTTCTACTGTCTCCCATCTCAAAATTATTCTCCTCTTAGGTCCAAATTAGTTTAAAGGTTGGGATATTTTTATTTAGTTTAATGCTTTGAAAAAAAAAAAAGACTGGGTAATATTTAAACTACACACAATACGGTGTGTGTGTGTGTGTGTGTGTGTATACACATATAATCGCTATCATGTCCTGGAATAATTCGGGCGAAAACATTTGCATGCTTAGCATAAAGGCATTAGGTGAACATGCATGCAAATTTCACATGAACGCATTCCTGCTGTTTGTGACACGCTGCTGAGATATTTCCAAAGAGGTACAGGATAATACACATGCAATGCCTGCTTCTAGCACGAACTATGACAAACCAAATCGTATTTATTCCAATCAGAAATAATTCCTACTAAAAAACTTCCCTAAAATATCTTGAGCTTAATTCTTAATGCTAATTCCCCTTTAATGCCTACTTACAATTTAACCTTATTTGTCAATTTAATTTATTGTTTCTAAAGGTCATTTATGCATATAATTTTGAATCAGTACGAGTTATCACCCTGTGGTTTTCTCAGCCACACTCCTACAGTGCTTTTTCCACCATGGTCCAAAGTAAAATTTCACTAATCGGAGCCGCTCAGGCGCGGAGGTTATTCAAACCACTTTTATCTCCAGATGACTGAAACACAGAGGCATATCAGGGCAAAGCTTATTCAAATATGACAGGCACATTCACATGTATTCCAAAGTGATATGATAAGAATGAACCATGGGCAACCTCAGTAAAGAAAAAAAAAACATTGTGTGTGTGTACAGGCCTTGATAGATCAGGCCTGACTTTCCCACTGATCCTTGGTTTCAGCTAATGAATGTCCAACCACTGAAAGGTTACATGCATTATACAACATTCCACAAATTCTGAAGATAGGTCTGTCTGCTGCTTGCTCACTTATGGAAAATGAAAATGGCAAACATGCTTGTTTCTCATTGCAAAAAACGAGAAATCTGAGAGCACTTTCCTTAGAAACCAGATATCCAACAGCTAAACAATGCACACGAGTAATCAACCCACACAATCTGACTAGCAGTCCAAGGAAAACCTTTAAGAAGTAGAGATCCAAAGGAAACTGCCTCTAAACTTTGAAAAGTCCTTCAGAAACCTGACAATGTGGAATAACAGCACAACGCAAAACACTTTTGAAACAAAATAACCTCCCAATGTCATGTAAATGTGTCACCTTTGCTGTGCTAAGCCAAACAACAGATGGAATTGGTTTACATTAGGCTACGATAACAAAACTCTGCTCTGTCGCTCAAAACAAGGTCATGGGCAATTGGTGGACAGCACTGAAACCACAAAGCCCCTCTGACTCAGGAAAACACATTTTACTCTTAATCCAGCACAATTCTCTGCCTGGGGAGCCACAGATAGCTACAGCCAAACAGAGACAACAGAGGCGCTTTAAACTAATGGTTAGTTGTTAATGACAATCTGTGTGTGGAGTACCACAGGGTTACCAGTGCTGACCAAACACTGCCACTCAAAGATAAATCAAACACAGTTTAACATAAGCTTCCTAATCTTTTTAATAAATTTTGTTGCCTGAATCTACTTCAGAATGTAAGGGACATACATGAAAATGCATTATAAATATTATAAGTGACAAGTAGCTGCCAGTTAGTTATGTCACGCATCATTTTACTATTTATTTAGAAACGGTGTGATCATTTGCTGAACATCGGCCTGACACTTGTAAACATTTGCATAGACATCCATAGAAGCAAGTGTGACAGGAAAAAATTTAACCTACTCAGCTAAAACAACATTTGAGTTTCAATTTAGTAAATTTATTTTTTTTTTAGAAATTGTAGCTTTTCTCAACCTGCAAATATAACAAAAATGATACTCTACAACATAAAGTTATAGGGCAGGTGTTTTGGGCTACAACAAATGGAGGAGGATCGTGGTTGGAATGAAACACACCAGCCACTCTAAGAGATTATCCCCAAACCACAGGATATGCAAATGGGAAGACAAGTGTTTGTCATTTAAAGGCATGCCAGCCCTGACACATTTTATTGCAGACAATATGCTTGACAAATTCATCTGTGTGACAAGCCAGATCCTGTGTACATTCACTAAATTTAAAAAACAAACTAATCCTGGCATATCTGTGAAGATACTCAGTCATCCAGGTCATGGTTGTCCCGAAGGTTCTGACTTATTTCTTGGCTCTTGAAGACATTTCGCCTTCCATCCAGAAGGCTTCATCAGGATGGAAGGCGAAAAGTCTTCAAGAACCAAAACATAAGTCCAGTTGCTACTTAACAGAACCTTTGGTATAATCCTGGTATGGTTTTAACAAGATGCTGTAGAATTTGTCAAATCACTTGCACCAGCACCCTGGCAAGGATTATGTTACCTCTGCTTCATTATGTATCTGAGCAGTTCATTAAAACATTTAACTCATAGTCAGGTCACTGTTTTAGAACGAAATATATTATGATCCATTAGCACACTATTAATCTCTATAAAAACATTAGAGGTGTCCACCACAGGGACAAAATGACTAAGCTTTGCTTAATTTGCTCACTATAATGCTAACGTTGGTGAGTTTCAAACTGATTCGGATGCTAAGCAACTTGAATTATTGATAGCAAAGTTACATCAGCCAGATGGATTTCAACTGAATTAAGTAGGCTCTTTGCACAAAGCTGTGGCATTCAGCACAAAATCAGTAATAAATCATTTCTGTATATAGACCTTGATATGGTTTTACATTGAACTTCACTCAGCATGCATTACTCATACTGCTTACAGTGTGAAAAAGAAAGAAATCAACAGAAAAACAAGGCATCTCACCTGATCTGCCCCATATGCAGCAGCAAACTCCATAAACTCCTCAATACGAACAAATCCATCTCCATCTTGGTCTAATGCATCAAACACAGCTTTTAGTGGGGAGACATCTTCCTCCCTCGTATTCACAGATGAAACCAATGGCAGTGAGTCATCTACCACCATCTTAGAGCGAGAAACCGTCTCAACAGTTTGCTCACTAGTCCATATGGGCTCAGGAGAAGAGGTGTTCAAGTCCTGAAGTGAAAAGTCTAAAGAAAGGACTTCATGACAGTGTGATCCCTCCAGCTGCTTAGTGTCCGTCAACCTTCCGTCTTCAGTCTCGGTTGTTGGATTGGAAACGCTTCCGTTCTGAACGTGCTCCTGTTGCTTCAAGTCCCAACTTTCCCCCTCATGGACATCATTGGTTGTGAGGCACAGGTCCAAAGCCATTACCTCATTCCTGTGATTTTGAGCCTCAGAGCAAAAATTGTCTTCCATCAAATCCTTAGACACTTTCTCCACAGAGTAGCTGTCACTGGTGAAATCACTCTGGATGAAGGCATCTTCAACCAGAGGCACTGTCAGCGATGAAGATTCAGCTGGAAAACCCAGGGCAGCTGAGTCATTCTCACCTTGTCGCTCTGAAGTCAGATTTCTAATTACAGTAGCTCCTGCATGTTCCCCCTCCGACTCCTCGGTTGATAAAATTAAGGGCGCACCTGTGCAGATAACAGAGGCAGGACTGGCAGGGCACAGGCTTAGACTGCTGTCACAATCTGGAACCTCTAAATCCAACAAAGGCACAGATCCTTCAAAACACTCCAGTGGCGTGCTGATGTGGTTTTGTAAGAGGCAGTTCTCAGGTAAACCTTGCAGGGTAGTGCTACAGGTTACAAGCAGATCAGTCACTTGATCGGGGAATAAACCTTTGTCTCCAGTCTCAGGTGACAAAGTCTCCCTGCTCTGTGAGGGAGGGAGGTCTGTCTGCTTATCTTGTGACAGGTCTAGTAACTCCTCACTGATACCATTTGAAAGGAGATCTACAATCAAAAATGGATCCCCTGTGTTGACCTCAGAAATCTTTGATGGGGAGACCGGTACACTGAGACTTATTAACTCACCCTCAGTACTTGCTGTATTTTCACTCTGAAGAGAGTCCTCATGCGTCATACTCAGTTCCTCATAGGCCGAGGTTTCCCCAGCCACATCAGCGAGGTTGGAAGAAAAGAGCCAGGACAAAGTGCAGTCTACATTTTCATCAGTTCCCTTGTTTTTTTCTGTGTACGACAATTCCTCTATATGAATACTATGGAGAGAAGCTTGGGAATCTCTCTCAAACTTCAAATCTCCACACGACAAATCAGAGATATTTATGAGGTTATCTAACTCCACCAGTTTGTCCTGTAAAACGTTTTCGTCCTCATTTAGTTGGGAGGTTTGATGCTGCTCGTCGTTCCTGAAATCCAAACCTGTCCGGTCACTCTTGTTTTGACCAAAGACACCTCCATTGTCTGAATCCAGTGTATGAAATCCCACAGGAAATGGCTGGTCTGACTCCCACTGTGTGTGCCCCAAAGGCCCAGACAGAACGGTCGGTTCCATTTGTACTGGCTGTTCCTCTTCTCTAAACTTATAAAAAGGTGGCAGTATATCTTATCTTACTGCTGTCGTCCAGTTCTTCAACTCCAATGCCATGTTTAAAATGGCACTACACATTTTCAGTTAAATCTCAAAAATGAATGACTGGATTTCCCTCAAGTATTGTTTTCCTCTGACATTTAAAAAGGCAGGTATCGTGATTTTATAAGTAAACTAGTGAAGCTGATTTTAAGAAGGTAAGCAGGCTCCAAAACAATGTCAGTCAATCAGGGGATTAACAAATTGTTAATCTAATCTAATGGTTGCCTTCCAAATCCTAACAACTTCAAAATTCATATTAATTAGTTTAAGGTTAGTGAATATTGTGCTGATGTAAATGTATTTTGACTCACTATGTCCCTCTCTGTCATGGCAGGTCCACACCTGGTTGTTGCCACATGTTTCGGCTTCGGTACATCCGACGTCAACATGCTTCACTTCGGCCTAAAAACTGACAAATCCCCAGAAATAACGACTCGGAAATAAAATCCCAAACACAAGTGACGGTGTCTCTGCCAGTTGTTTGAAACGATACAAATTAGCGCGTTAAGTCGCCAGTGTTTGTCAACATTAGCTTTTTTAGCCGATTATCTGACGGCATCCATCGTGAGCTAATTTGCCGAAAAGCAGTCAGCAAAGCGAGGAAACGATGTAACCAGGGTTACTGAAGCCTGGATAAACTCGGAGCTGAAACGATAATGTTAGGTTTGCTTATTACACCACCGACTGTCTTTCTTCAAATGAATTTATGCTAGCAACTAGCGTTAACTCCTCCTTCGAGCATCCCACTTCTACCGTGCTATTGGTCAGGGAGGCAGCTAACTGACTAGCTAACGAAATTAGCCTATTAGCTAGCTACCACGACAAACACATCCACGTCTGCCCTTCTCATTTACATTAAACCATATGTCAGTTTTAATATCCCGCGGCTTGACAGTTAATAACTAAAGCCGTCGCCACAGTAGCAGTCCAAGACTATATCTTCTTTCGGAGGCCGTTTTCCAGCTGCAATCCACCTGTGTCACTCACAAGACAGGCCAGACGGGTGACGAGACGAAACCGTCCTCTCCTCCTCGGATCGCTCTTTTATTCCCGTCTCAAACACACATCTGCGTCAGCGTCCCTCGTCGAAAGCCGAAAAGGAACGAAAACGAGCACCAGATACGGTCAAAAAGCTCCATCAGTCGGCGCTCTGTCCACCGATGTTGATTACAGACACTGAAAGCTCTCGCATCAGCATCAGCAGTGCCCCATCCTCCTCCTCCTCCTCCTCCAGCCGCATACACGCCACTGACGTTTCACGCAAGCGTAGAAAATACCCTGCAGTATCACTGGCTTTTTTAGATCGCCCCGGGCAGCAAACCATCTGGGTTTGTGCACGTAACTCATGGCTAAAATACAAAACATTCACATGTACTTATGTGTTGTACAGTTACAGTAATTGAAGTAAACATCCCATTATAAAAAGGTCAGAGTTCAGGGTCAGCTGGGGGGATGTTGTGTGTGAAGGATCACTGCTAAACTGTTGTTTACTGTTGATATAAACCCAGAGCTGCTCTACAGCTCATGTGGACGCAAGATATTTATACTTTGGGAAATTACAAATTGTAATTGTAATGTTTTGGCGCCCTCATCCGGCTTATGATGACAGTAACTTTCAGCTGGCTTCATCATTTAATCCAGTGGATCTCGATCATTATGATTTTTATTCCTTTATGGACAAATTATTCTGTTTACCACCTCTCAGGTTACAGCCTCTGTTTGTGCATGAACGACACGTAAAAACCAAGTGTCTTCATCAGTTGTTTTTGTAGGATAAACATGTTCAGAGTTTCACATTCAAAAGAAAAAGTTTTTTAAAATTCTGAAATGTAAAACTATTTTGTTTGGTGGTGTTTTTTTTATTATTATTCTATCAACTAATAAAGTGTAACCACTTGGATACTATTGATTAACACGTTTACATTAAACGAACACACATACATCAAACACACATAGGGCATACATTAGAAAAAACAAGACTTTCATTAATAAATGCTAGTCACTACTGAGTAAATATGAACGCTTTATTAATAAATGACAGGTACTGAAAAATCACATACAACTTCATCTTATAATTATGTATTTGAAATGCATGACGACAACACGCAACACTATAATGGTTGAAAAATCCCTGTATTATTTTTCACTTATGCATTATCAGATCATAAACACATATAATACAACACAGTACGTATTGTGATATAATTAACCAGAATATTTATAACTAATTCCTGAATCCCTGACAAAGTGTTTTTGTTATAACACACAAATGAAACCTCTCATGCCAGAACGTCCAGTCGTGGAGATTGTAGAGTCTCAGTGTCTGAAGACAGGCTGCTGATCTGTGCTTACTTTAATGTTATTATGCAGAGAAAAGATAACTGACCATGTCCCCATTACAAAGGCAGGTGGGAAAAGGGGGATTTTATACTGTTACTGATGTAAGGAGCCCGCTTCCAGGGCCTAGAATACTAATTCATCAAGGCGCTTAGACCAGAAAGTGTTTTTTCATTAAGTACATTAGTGTTGAACTCCTCTAGCAATACACTCTTAAGGCAACAGTGGGTGAGATACTGAAAATCAGACATTGTACATTTAGCATCTACATATTGCTTCTGACTTACTCCTTTATTTTCAGCATTTTATTGTCTCATTTCCTTTCAGGTGACCAATAACCTGAAACAAATAAGAGAAACATGTTGATTAATATGGGTTATACTGTGTTGGTCTCATTTTAAAAATGTCTTTAACTTTGATTTGATACAATCCACAACACAATCGCTTCATTTCTCATATTTTCTTTTCACATAAACGTCAAGCTACACCTCCTCCTACACACCTTGTCAGGAGGAGGACAGGAGAGCGTCTGTTCAGAGTTTAGCAGATTTAGAGGAAGATATACCCAACAGCCTGGAGACGTCGTTGGCTGAGGTCAGCCATGCCCCACCGTCTGCCACCAGGATGGCTCCAGTCACATAGGAAGATGCCGGACTCGCCAAAAAAAGAGTGCAGTGGGCCATTTCTGTCTTGTTGCCTGCTCGCTGCAAAGGAATGGACTGGAAGACACCAGAAGCCTCTGCTGTGAAACCACCTGAGAGATTCAAATCAATGATTGCAAATAAGTTATGTCAGTTCCAAAAAAGTTGAGATTGATAAAACATTTAAATACGTTAAACTGTGAACTATCAGCGATGTTAATGCTGTAACAAAGTCACAAGAAAATGAAATACTGCAGAAAAAAGTGATCACTGAAACAATAAGATTTAAGCACGCAGGGTATACATAAAAATAACAAATAACAGTATAATGTACGTCATGCATTAAACATGTAAACTTAATTAAGTTAATTCCTGGGTGATTTGTCAACTGTCATCAAATCAAAGCGATTAAATCACATTATTGTGCTGACCTACTGTCAATCTGTAGTAGACAAAAAAAGGAGCCATTTTGTCCATATCTTGATAAATCGTTACCTAATCGGCGGAAGCCCTCTGTGCCAGAGATGGGACCTGGTGCCACAGCATTGACTCTCACCCCGCTGTTCCCCCACTCCACAGCCAGGTGTCTGGTCATGGCATCTGGCAACAGGAGACACAACAATAGATGAAATAGATTCATAAATAACATTATAAACACAAATAATTACACAACACTAGGTGCTCTTACCATTTGCAGCTTTGGCTGAGCCTGCATGGACCTGGAGTGCCTGTCCCTTGTATCCAAGTGTTGCAGAGATGTTTACTATGTTCCCTCCATGATCCTGGCCACCAGATGATACAAATTATTAAACAATAACATGAGCTTCACTGGGCACAGGTAGCAGTTTAAATCCCAATTAGAGATGACTATGAAGTCAATCATCTAAGATCTGCCGATCAGTTTTTGATCAATAATCCATATTTTTCTGCACCTACAGTATTATCACCGTTAACATCCTGTGGGGTAAACATACTGCTGCTTAATTTAAATAAAGAAACACTTTACAGACACAAGTGCACAGTCGCAGATAGAAATTTACAGGTTCAGACAAACATGTACCTTGAACCACTTCTCATAAACCACTTTGCTGGTGTTGAATGTACCCATAGTGTCAATCTCCATAACTGTCTTGAAGGCATTGAAAGAGAGAGAGGTAGCCGGGCAGAGGAAGTTTCCAGCAGCATCTGTCAAAAAACAGCACGATGAGTTTAACCAAGACTAGAACATTTGCTCATTACTAATAAAGTTAATTACTAATAATAAAGCTGCACAAAAGACAGGATCTGAGTCATTAACACACTACTGGTACAGAACATTACAGCAGTAATGAACTACAATGCAAAGATTGAAAATAAAAATACAGTAGATGTAACATATTTAAACCAAAATGTTTCACAATTGACCTTTTTTAATGTAAATATTTAGCATTTTGTAATTTGTCGTAAATCTTAAATACGTTAACACATATCTTGGCAGGCTGCACCATAAAAAATGACTTACTAACTTTATACAGCAAAGTTCGACCACATATTCAGTAACCAGTAGCATATCTTTTAGTACGTAACAGAGCACATACTGTTAATAAGGATGTCTATACGACCCAGCTCTTTAAGTGTCTCATCCACAGCTGCTGTGATGCTCTCAGGCTGCCTCACATCTACATATAAAGGGAGACAGCGGCGTCCTGACACAGCAGACAGCTTTTTAGCTGCCTAGGGAAATACATAATCATATTACATGATGCCAGCACATGCATATTTAGTCATGGTTTAAATGTCTTTTAGGACTGTGGAAAATATACAAGATGAATAACCTCTTTGAGCTTGTCCAAGTTTCTGCTGGCAATCACTGTGTCACATCCATGCCTGAAAAAAAGAAAATAATGGAATGTCACTTTGTAAAGCAACATAGGCGTGCAATAAAATCTGTACACTTTTCAATATTAGGCTCCGTGATACTGTTTTGATTCTCAAATCACTGTATTTATGATGTTTAAACTACAGTTTAACTACACGTATTAAGACACTTTCCATTCAAGCTTTTACAGAGTGTACTGTTGTTAAAGCCATGGTCATAGGCCACAGCCACACAAAGTGACATGACTGTCAGGGCTAAAGAAAACTGAAACCAGTTTTACAGAGATAGTTACAAGTTGTAATTTTGATAAGTCATTATTTAGGTCCCATGAGTAAATTATTGAACAATTGAACTTTGTCACACATACAGAATGATGTCAGATAAATCAGATAACACAACTAGAAGGTTTAAAGTGCATTGCCTACCACCTCACTCACACATTTCATACCAACATTAATGGCAGAGCACTGATTCTGCACGTTTCAGATTAACTATTAAACTATGGGCGCACAATGATATTTGTCAATGTAAGAAGAGTGAAATAATTAGACTTAAATTATGATTTATGTTATGAATAAGATGTGGGCATGTTATGTAGAAACAGTCTGCTGACCTCATGAAGATTTCAGCTATCCTGAATCCAATTCCAGATCCCCCACCTGTGATAAAGGCAACCTGATCCCTAAAATATAGAGTAGAAATCGACAAAGGTCATTTTATGTAGTTATAAGATCGACAAGCAATGGGTCACACATGGTGATGGGAGACACTAAAAGCACATATTCATGCTTACTTTAGTATATCTGGACTGTATATGTGTGTGTATGAAGTCAGGCAGTCATCTGTGCCAACATCTTCAGGCAGCAGCTCTCGGTTACTCTGCACCTCTGCCATACTGATGAATACTGCATGGATACAATCACACAATCAAAATCTGGTCTGTGATTACAGTAGTAGCACAAAATAACAGAAACACCTTAGAATAGAAACAACCTCTGCAGCAGATTGGTTAATGTGTGAAGTTTTTATGAAGACTGACAGATATTTAAATTCAACTAGTTTATTATTATTATTTATTTGTTTCTTTATTTCTTAACTTTCTTTCAGTTGTTTTGAGTAGATTTTTGGAACTACTTGTCTTTTATTTTGAAGTATATGAATGCATTTATTTTCTCCCACAGTCTAAATCAAAACTGACCTAATGTGTGAAAGTGACTTGGTGTCACTGTCATGATACACCTTTGATTTAAAGTAAATCACTGTTACATTAGCAGAAATCTGTCAAACCAAGAAAGTGGGCACTTGACATTTACGGGCCTTAACAGAGGTCAACCACACTGTGTCCTATTTCTGTTATTTAGTCTAACATGGTAAATATCTTATATATTTACTGCAGTATAGTGCTAGTAGTAGTATCAGCAGTGTGCTGTGTTGTCACCAGCTGTACTCGTACTACCTGCTGAAGAAAAGCTAGTTTTAGCAGCGCTGAAGAAAAACAGTCCAACTCCTGAGATGAAACACGACCCGCACTCGAAGCACTTCTGTAAATCTGCCGACGAACCTTTACGCTTTAGCCGCAGCCACCTGGTTTTTCTTTCAGTGGGAACTGTTTGTACCTTGGACGCTTACTTTTCGCAGTCCTTCACTGATGCATTGTGGGCAACAGAGTCCGTCCGAGGTGCGTTCAAGAGCACCTGTTCAAACGTGTTCTCGTCTGTTTTATTTATTTTCAGATAAGACAGAATGTGCGATAACAGGAACCGTATACACATACAAAATGGTGAAAATTCAGAAAACAATGCAAGCACTAAATTTTAGAGGTCGGGAGTGATTTGATCGATGCCAGGAATAAAATCCACACCAGACAGCAACATACTCCAGGGACTGTAAAAACCCTTTTAGCTCAGCGAAAGGAAAATCCTATGATGCTCTAGCTCATCTCCAAAACCCATCAGCTTCTAGGATTCCACCAACAAGGCCCCCGAGGGGTAAACCAACACTGTAATAAACGATCAAGCTTATCTGGTTTCAAGTTTAAGGCTAATCAGTGCGAATTAGTGCAGAGAGTGAGCCGTATTGATCTGTACTTAGGAATTTACTGCTGCCAAAAGCCCCATGCAATAGATCTTTCAAACACATTTGGGATATTTTTCTCTGCAATAGAGTTGAGAGTCTGCAGGTACACATCTGAGAGGATCAAAAATGTAAAATGAGTCCTTTGTGGTCCAAGTGGCATGAAGTAACAAGACAAAAATAGATGATAATGGATGCTTAGGCGCTTTCAAACAGAAAGTTTCACTAGAGAAGGTCTGATCACAATTTTGCTGTCAATGTTTTGCTGACAATGACACACTGTAATGTATTAGATTTGACTTTGTTTTCTCGCTAATGTGTTTTTATTCATTTGAACACGATGTGGAAAGCATTACAATTTAGGAAGGAAATCCTTTTGCGGTGTCTTCTATTGTTGGAAAGGTGCAATGCAATCTGCATCACCACAACAACAACTCTTATATCTTTCACAATTACGTGTTGCGATGAATTGCCAAAATCTGTTGAATCTCTGCAAATTGATTTCCATTTTTATATTTTAAAGAAACTACATCAAAAACTTCCAAGATAGAGCCACATGTCAAACATAATCTGCACAAAATTTCTAAAAACATGCAAAGGAAACTATACATGTCAATGGTTCTTTTCTCCTTGGCTCCTGTACTTTAATACATTGCAGCCAGATGGCACTATATATCAGCATTTTATTTAAATGAAACAATTTGCAGCAGTCTAAACAAGAACAGAGTAAAACTGCATAACGCCTCCTACCAAAGACACATTTTACACTTTCACATTTTCCTTCTGTGAGAGAGAAAGCCAGCTCGATACTCAATACGTACATACAGTATGTACAGAAGTATACCCTGTACTGCAAAAGACTTATAATTGAGATTTAAATTTTATTCTTTTGTGTTTATTTTCTGATTAAATTTCCTTTCTCCACATTCCTGTCTTAACTAACACTGCATTTTAACAGTTCCTATCATTTTGTTTTTGAATAAATACCATGGAAAAAACATACATTCACAAAATGTAAAGTTTTATTGGTAATAAAAGACAATTATAGAAGAGTTATAAAGTCAATAAAGCAACTTAGCAAAGGTTGCTAGCAAACCACAATATCTATTACATTAGCTGACTTTAGGCCCCATATGGTACTGGTCATACCAGAACAGGTTCATTGAAGAATCCACATTATGATGCAGGAACATGAAGTAACGTATCTATTATGTGGACACCAGAAGCACAGACTCAGACAGTCTATCACCGCTCAAGCTGTAAAGGTCCAGTATTCCCTGCTGGCCAAGAGACCAGAGTTGCATTACAGCCCCACAGCTCTGGCAATTGTTCCTGGGCTTTGTTTGTGTGTCTGTGCAGCTTCTGATGATGGGTTTGACTGGGCGTACTTTCTTTCCTCCTCCAGACCCACCAGGCTGCTGCTGACCTCCCACAGCCTGCGAGCTGTCTCTTCATCAAGGGCCTGGGGCGCTGGTTCCTTCTCATCCATTACATCATAGTACTGCCCCGTCACGCCCTCCATCTCCTCAGACACAGCTAAGTAGACGATAGGCTGGGCCCCCAGCTCTGGGCTCTTCACCAAAAGGTAGAAAAAGGGACCTGTAGGAGTTATTGGCAGAGACCACATAGAGGTTTGATGTAAAACCCCAGTGAAACACGGGTACATTAAAAGTATCAACCACAAACCAACAGGATTCATGTTGTTGTCAGTGATACTGATCAGCCACAACATTATATCCACCTGGTGGTTTTAAAGTTGTGGCTGATGGGTGTATAATGTATACGGATCCCAACATGAAGCACTTTTCTGTTTAAAAATTAGTAAATACCAGCTGTAGCAGCAACAAGAGTGGTGAGTTTAGGTTTTTAGTTATTTTTTTAGATTTTATTTAATATATGTAACATATAGATTTTTAAAGGGCAGTTGTGGTAATGTAGACTAATGTCACTTTGTAGACCGTTGTATCGACAAAGGGAAACATTTTGCTGGTATTAGTTTGAAATTTCAGTTGAAGTATTAAACACTCTTGTACTGGTTCTAAAAATAGTTAAAAACTTTGAGTGTCTAAAATCCCAAAACAGTGGTGGAATTATAATTAAGATACATTTCATGGAAAGGCATCCATTACATTTAATGATAATAATGACAGTTAGTGATCCCCTTAGGGAAAGTGTTGTTGGACAGCTGCCAGACAATAGAGGACGGCGCTACAACTGGTTTCGGTGTCTTGTCCGAGGACACCTCGACACATAGCCAGAAGGATCTGGGAGTCAAACCGCTCATCCTGAAGTTTATAGAAATAGCTTTAAAAGTTTCACACGTCGCATGTCTCTAGTCAACCCTGGACAGTTCTGCAGTGAAACCAGCAACAATTTGTTCTGCTTCCACAAACCGATCAGATGGGCACACACACACACACACACACACACACACACACAAACACACACACACACACACGCACTCTGTGAGATCCCAGCCAGTATGTTAATACTTAATATACTCTCTCTCTACCAACTGCGTTACTCCTACCACTTATAAATACACTGGATGTATTCACTTCTCTAAATGCAGAATCCATTAAGGAAGCAGGATACTCACTAAGAACAGAGTTTGAGAACTTTGATTGGTGCAGGCCAGTGTGCCTCCCAAGCTCCGTGGCAACAACGCCTGGGTGCACAGCATTCACTGTAACTCCTGTGCCTGTTACACACACACAAACACACACAGCAGCATTGTTTAAAAATATATATCCAACGGCCAATTACAGACAAGAACATAGGCCGTACTCCCTCCCACACATGCCCACGTATGCAGCAGCCAGTGGACTTGCCTTGTAATCGCTTGGCGAGTTCTCTGGTGAACAGAACATTGGCAAGCTTGCTCTGACAGTACGCCTGCTTGGTATCAAACTTCTTCTTCTCCCAGTTTAGGTCCTCAAAGTCAATCTTTCCAATGATGTGGGCGAGCGAGGCCAGGTTGATCACTCTGCTGGGGGCGGAATCTTTCAACTTATCCAGCAGAAGATTTGTCAACAAGAAGTGGCCTGAAGAAAGGTAGTGATGGAGTAGGAGAGCATTCGTTAGAATGTAATGTTCTGTTTCTTTCTGACAGAGAATTCAGAACAGACACACTGTCTTCATTTGTCATCCAGTCGGTAAAGTACCTAGGTGATTAACTCCAAACTGCATGTCAAAGCCATCTTCTGTCTTCCACGCTGGACATCTCATGACTCCTGCATTGTTTATAAGTACGTCCACATGCTGCTCCTCTACCAGGAAATAAAAATATTGTTAATAAAATCGTTACCAGCTGTGATTTATTTCTACTATTTGACGGTGTGGAGAAGCGGCAGTAATCACTGCATGTGTTTTGTTCGTTTCCTCACCTTGTTTGATTCTCTCTGCAAACTCTTGGATGGACTTTATGGAGGCCAGGTCGAGGTGACGCGCATAAACACGAGGATTCAGGGTCTTTCCTCGAATTTCCTTAGCAGCTGCTTCACATTTCTCCATGTCCCGACATCCCATAATGATACGACCGCCTGAAAATGTGGAAAGAGTAACAGAAGCATGTTCACTCAGATCAAAGTAACTGGCTAAGACGTTTTTACACCAAGTCCAGTAACATCATCTTCTGTCCACACCTCTCTTGGCCAGTTCTTGTGCAGTCTCTTTCCCAATGCCTGTGTTAGCCCCTGTTATAACCACAGTCTTTCCATTAATGGTAGCTTTACTAGGACAGCGGCCTCCAGTCACACGGTTCCTATGAGAGTAATTAAAGCAAAGTTCAAGAACCAAAATCAGAAATTATGGATTATTCTTAATCTACTACATTAGGAAATATGTTGCAAACACAATCAGATTATATAATTCATACTTTACAAACCATTGGCAGGTGTATGTCAGTTAACCATTACAGATCTAGTCATGTTTAAGTTGAATGAGGCTATGTTTAATATTATGCGACGTCGCCTAACTCCATATGTAGTTTTGAGACAAAGTGAAAACAGATACATGGATTCATTTTTGCGTGTACATGCAAGTTTTAAAAGGTTCTGCGTTATTACTGCATTTTGAAGAAGATCCTCATTTTACATTTTGTTGGTATGTTGTATATATATGATAACAACCCATCAGAAGAACAAGACAAACTGCAAATGTTGCTCTGCAATAAACCTGATCTTTAGAGCTGTTGCATCTTGGGAAAAGCTTGGGTTCACCTTTACTAAGGTGCACAGAGCATCACTACCATCTTCACACTCTATTTCAGCCTGTTATAAATCCTCCCTGCATTAAACATACCCCACTAGCAGTAGTTGGTTGTAGATTGTGTGGTACCTAATTCTTAATTGCACGGTGGAAGTAATGTGTTGTCCCCTCACTACTGGAGGAAAAGACTTGACACGATTAGGCTGAAGTTAATATCATTTATGTCAAATCAAAACAGATTTACAGGCTATGGCTGCTATTTTCATTATATACAGGCGGTAAACATATTGTGTCCACGCTTTAAAAGATTATTCGTATCAGAGTAAATAAACTCTACAATTCCATGGTGACACAGTGGCATTATGTCACATCATGACTTGAGAAACTCACTTCAGTAAAACAGCGCATCCAAACACTGTCCCAAAAACAGAAACCGGTAAAATATATTTACTCATGACTCCGAAACAACGTTGATGCCAAAATCTGCATAAAAAGTCAGAAAGCTGCTTTCACAGCTGACTCCTGTGTAGTAGCACAAGGTTGCTCGCGCATAGTTTTAACGTCATTAACCACTAGCCAACCATTATATGCGGAAACACAATGGGATTGTGGGAAACGTAGTCTCAACTGAAATTTACATCAAAACAAGCAATAAACAATAACCTACGTATTTGTTTTTGCGACATTGTTGCATGGAATCTACTACAACAAGTACTATAATAAAGATGAGATTTATTTATAAAAATGTATTTATTTATTTATAAATAAATGTATTTATTCATAAATAAGTGTATTTATTTATTTTTAGTGGACTTCAAATAAACCTTACATGAAAGTGTTGATGCTTTTCTAAAACTACACAAGCTAAATAAAGTAGCATTGAGGCTGTATTCATGGTATATTTCTTTATACAAATAGACTCAACATGAAAATACCATAATGAAATAAAAATAGTGTAACAGAAATACAGAATGATCTATATGGAGGGTTATGATTCATTGGCAGAGGATGTGTTGCTCTGTCTGTTTCTGGATTGTGAAAATTTGTTTTTGGGGTGTGAAAAAAAAAGATGTGCAATGTCTCTCCTTTCTGACTTCAATCAGAAAGTTATTCTACCACTGAGAAGTGTGTGAGACTAAAAAACTGAGAGTGTTGGAGAGTAGAGAGACAGACAGAGAGGAGCTGTTGGATCAGTGTGTGAACCTGTGAGGAGAACTGTGGCTTAGCAGCAGGAATTCAGTACTTACCTTTTTCTGCCTAAATGTTACTCCACATGTTATCCACAGTGAAAACGATTTTTGTATAAAATGTATGGTCCTGCTGTTCAAAGCAAATGTTGCAGTTTTGCAGGGATTTAGCAGGACTCTTCTTTTATATAACATAGTAGCTGGGAATTACTATTTTGAAGGTTGACTTTGACCCTGCTCCACTTTTATACCATGATTATATAGTTTAAAACAACCTCTTGAAATGAATTCAGTCATTAATTGAATGAAGTGTGATCGTACTGAGTTCCACAAAATGCATTTAGTTTAGAAACTCTAATAGCTCCTGGATTTGTAGCTGTGCATTAATATCTTCACCACCACACTGCAGTTTATTGGCAACTAGGACACACACTTTGCACAACTCTGCATGAAGATAAATTTGAGAACAGAGGAAAAACAAGGTCACAATTTATAACAAGGGGTGGGAAACTTGAGGTGACACAAAAAGTAAAAACTGGGACATGGGTTTGGTATCTGAAAAAGCAGAGAGGAGGAACAGTAGGAGCAGACCTGCTCTATTTGTTCGCAGCTCAGAGGTGTTTCTTCCTGGTGTGTTTGACCTTTGGTGCTCTCTGCTGTCAGCCCAAACTGCTTGACCTTCACTGTGATTTGCGACAGCTTTGTTCCCACGATAACCGGAAACCGCCTCTGCTGTGTGCGACATCTGAACGTCTCAAAAAGGTGCTGAAGATGCAGCAATTCAATATCCACATAGCTCCTAAACAAGAATGAAAAGACCCCAGGTCAAATGATTTTGTTTCAGGAAACAGAAAGATCTTATTGTGCTGATGTTTTATTCTTTCTGATCCTGGACTGCTTAAAACACTTCCCTTAACTCTCATAGTATTGTTTTCAGCCATGGGCCCTAAAAGTTCCATTTTCTATGGACATCTTGGGAAAAGAGAAAGTAGAAAAAACCAAAAGTTGAAATAGATAGGAAAAGTGGATGAAGGAAGGAGAAGTTGCCATTTGATATGTGCTATAAATATGAGACTGTGGGGTATGAAGTTCAAGATGGACGAGGAGAACACAAAAACTGCAGCACTTTTTATTTTTTATTATTTACATATTTAAAAAAAGTCTAATTTCACCTCCTCGGCATCAGTGATCTTTGATGAAGATGCTTTAAGGTTACTACTTTATGTTGATACTGTTTTCTCAGACCAATCTGTTTTTGACTTGGCAAACATGTTTGGAAGGAGGCCTAGTTAAACATGTAGTGACGGGGAGCTGCTGGGGCAATGAGTTAAACGAAAGTCTTTCATTGCTGTTGCCTAATAAGGACAGTTGGCAAAGTCACTTTGTGAAGGACTTGAGGCCATAAGCTGTTGAATTATGCAAGAGTGGAGCAGCGTGTTCCTTCAAAACATGAATCAAAAGCACTTATAGCTCATGAGCTCATAACGCAGTGGATGTTTGTTGGTTTAATGGGAGCATCCAGGCACTAGGACCCAGGACACGTGAGCATATTAGTTTGCCAGAGGGTGGAGACGGTGAACAATGAAGGAGCTGACTGGTGGAACCAGCAGAGAAGCAAACATCTGAGATCAGCCTCCCCTCAACCCCAAAGTCCTGGTGGACCTACGGACAAAGCAGCCTGACAGTGGACAGAGGCAGAAGGGAGCTGGACTGAGTTGAAAAGTGAGAAGGCGCAGATGTATCCATCATGCTGCAGAGCGCAGAGCTCTGAGCCCCCTGTCTGGATGTGAATCAGTGTGTGTGGTGGTGAACTGGGTCATGCAGACCACTGGAGGGGCGAAAGATAAACACGCACCGTCTTCGCGCTGCTTGGCAGGTTGAGATGGTGGGCGCTCAGAGGAGGGATCCCAGCCTGTGTCCTCATCTCAGCATCCAGCAGATGATGCTTTGATTTAATCCGCCTCCAAAAGAAAGTCACAAACTGAAGAGTATCTTCATAAACAAGACAGGAGTCATCTTTGCAATAAGCAAACACAGTGACGGACCACATCCACGCTTTGTCAGCAGCAAGGTTTTAGCTTTTCCGAAGGACATGCACGGTTTTCTTAGCACCAATAACTGACTGAAAACAACCGAAGAGAACCGTCCATCAGTTTTCCACAGACCCCAGCGGATCAGTGCTGAGCGGAGCGAGGCAGCTCTGCTCGCCGTGCGGATGCAGGACCATGGAGGAGAGAGACAGGTCGCCAGTAGGTGAGTAACATCTAGATGCACCGAGGTGCCTGAAACCGGGTCAGTGGACAAGATGCAAAGGAGGAAAACGCAAGAAGGGTTGAATAATGTGTCAGAAATTTACAATACGCTTCTCCTCTTTTCAAGTTTTTATTTTTATAATTTGGTGTGTCGTTAATTTTTTTTTATTACTCATGAGTCCATTTGTTTTGTCTCAGCATTGAGCCACACATAATGGACAACATTCACATTATGAATAATAAGTTCGCACGGCAGCGCAAAGTGTAAACTGCCATTCAGCCCTGCAGCTTTTCTACAATAAAACTACGATTAACTTTAACTGGAGTTAATGTTTGAAATGCGACTTAATTCCTTTACCTGCATTATTCGCTATTCTCGGATTTGTTTGTGCTACTGTTATTCAGTCGGTGCTAGATGGATGCGAGGGCATCCGGGGCCACGCCACTTTGAATGGTTCTTTTATTCTTTGCCCAGGGCAGACAGGTGATATTTCATCGTTTATGCTGTCTAATATTAGACATGCATTTAAATGAGCAGCTGACTCGATAAAGCAAACCTTGTAAAGCCAGGGGCCTGGTAATGGACTCTGAAACAGGACAGCAGCCAATACACATGGATTTGCTCTTGCTGTAGAGGTAGAGGAAAAAATGCACCAGTGGCTCTCTGGGATCTTTGTCTTGTGTTCATGCGAAAATCTAATAAAATTCTGAGTCAACGTTGTCCTTCCTGGAGCAGGTGATGTGCAAAACTGACCTGTGAAGACTGCATAGACAGAGAATACTAGATAGATAGATAGATAGATAGATATTAATCCACTTGTTTTTATCCTGATATCAGAAAATATTGTATCCTGGTGAGCAGCAGACAAATTCCACCTAAAGGAAAAAGCAGGCAAGCATGTGTTACATGTTGAAATTGCCAAAAACATCTTGGTAGTGCACATAAGTGAATGTTCCAGGATGCAGAACTACTGTAGATGTCGGAACAGTCTCACCATGAGCTATTCGTTTCCCTTGAAGTGGGTGGTTGCATGGTGTGAAACATGGAAATGGATATGTCCTTCTTAGAGGTGCCCTTACATCATTTAGCTACATCCCCCATTTAGCCCCCTTTTTACTGAGCTAATATTAGAGACACATTTCCCCATGCATTTGACATCAAAGGGATGCAGGCTATAGCATTTGGTACAAAAGGGAAGCTTCATTTCAGTGTCACTGGATTTGCCCAATGCTGCTATCTCCCTCTCTCTATTTTTCTTGTCTCTATTGCACTGGAGACCACTGGATTATGATGGAGTTATGCTAAAATACAGCAAGTTTATTGGGTACCTTTTATCAGGACATTATCACAGTGATGATGAAGGAGACATTGATTATAGCTGCCATTTACAATGAGATGCTTTGGAGTCTAAGCCTGAACCTTTAAGCACAGTATTTATGGATCGTGAATTGTTTATGCTGGTTCATCACTGTGACAACTTTTTGTCACAGGCGTTGAGCCTGATGTCCTTGCCATATCACTGACCACATATTATCTCCACTTTCGGCTACCATTTGGATCAATGTATCCTTGGGTTATCCTTTCCTGAGTATTAGGTCATCCCAGCAGGAGGCCAGTGGCTAGCAGGAAGAGGAAGAGTAGAGACAAGAGAAGTCAGGTATGGGTTACACAGCATTCAGTCCCAGCAGGGATCCTCCATATGGGCTGCCAGGCACAGCTGAGAGCAAGTGATTTATCAAAGTGAGTGTCCGTGGCCTGGTCCACGTTCACCTATCACGGCACAGTGGGAGTTTTCTTCACCCGTGTGTTGACAGAGGTGATAAACCCAGCAACTTGCCAGCTCTGATGCTCTTTGCAATCGA